>SNQJ01S0093027.1:23321-55661 GCA_010110895.2 Picea sitchensis
CTTCTCTGACTACTTTTCTATTAGAATTCAAACTTGAGGATGGTGGAGAGACTCCGCTGGTTGACAGCACACTATACAGACAACTAGTGGGGAGCTTGTTGTATCTCACACACTCCAGACCAGACCTCTCATATGCAGTTGGCGTGGTTTCCAGGTTCATGCAGGAGACGTATGAGCTACATTGGAAAGATGAAAAGTGTATCCTTCGATACATACAGGGAACCATCACCTTTGGGATTCATTATGTATCATACTCTACATTATATCTCATTGGTTTTATTGATTCCAACTGGGTTGGTGATAGCATTGATCGCAAGTCCACATCTGGTTACTCACTCAGTCTTGGTTTCATGCCTATCTGTTGGTCGAGTAAGAAGCAAGCTTCCATTTCTCTATCTTTAGTTGAGGCAGATTACAGAGGGGTATTTAACATAACCATTCAGGCTATGTGGCTACAACATTTTCTTATTGAGTTGGGCATTCAGTTTCATCGATTGATCGTCATCTCGTGTGATAACTAGAGCACTCTGATGTTCTGCAGAGATCCAGTTCAGAGGCAGTGGACGAAGCACATCGATATCCACATGCACTACATCCAGGACTTAGTACACGAGGGGATCATCAACTTACAGTTTTGTCCTTTAGCAGAATAGATGGTAGCCATTTTCACCAAGACCGTCACTGAGAAGAAATTCCATTGTCTATGAGGTCATCTTGGAATGAAGGACACAGTTGCCTAACAACTGTAGTTCTTATTTTTACATACATTGTACCTTGAGGGGGGGTTTTTTCCATGAGGTTTTCCCTATTTCCTCACTTTATTTTCAATGTATATTTTTTACTTATGTACCTAACATGGCCTCATTTCCAGGACCCAATCTTTATTTTCACCATAGTGATGTTCAGGGGGGGTGTTGGAGTTACTTCACACACACCTAGGATTTATTTTTCCTAAGGTTTTTATTTGTTTATTAGTCATAATTAGTCATTATCCAGTCTCCTATATTGTAGGAGAGAATATTCCACCTAGAGAATATTCTCTTTCAGTTCACACTTCAGTTTGACTAGTTGAGTTGAGTTTAGAGGTTGCATTGGGATCATCACCATGCAACATTGGGATCATCACCATGCTAATTCTACCTTGCCTTGGTATCATCACCAAAGTGGAGCATTAGCCTTGATTCCCTCATTTAACTCATCACTACTCTTTGTTCAGTCAGTTAGCTGAAGACTAGTTGACTAGTTAACTCAACTAGGTGGCAGTTCACTCCTGTAACTGCCTGAGAGACTAGAATAGGTGGAATTTCACTCCCGTAACTGTTGGTGTGTGTCTAGATCACTCTATACCACCACTATGGTGACCTGGTTCACCTCAATTCGAACTCATTGAGTTATACAGAGTATATCGTGTGTAAATTATTCATTATTCACAACAGTTAATGAGAATTCTTCCATTCTTTCTCTCCTTCTTCTTATTTTTCCAATTCTCTCTACAAATGTGTGTATAATTGTTTAGCTAGATATATTCTATGAAGGTTCAATGCATTTACATTTGCAACATGGTAATCCCATTTTTTTTCATTTTGAAAATTTTAATGGTGTAGTGATTAACTATCCTAGTTATGATAAGGAGTTGTATGCATTGGTGAAAAGTATGAAAAAATGGAAACATTATTTGTTGGGAAAAGAAACTATCATTGACATAGATCATCAACCATTGCAATACTAACAATCACAAATGAAGCTACAACAAGAAAGGCACTTCATATGGATGGGTTTTCTACAACAATTCCACTTGGTTATAAGGTATAAAAAGGGAATTTATAACAAATTTGTTGATATGCTTTCGAGGCCTATTGTTAGTGCTTCAGTTATTCTTAAGAATAATTCTTTCATGCATGAGAGATATGTCGAATAGTATGCTTTAGATGTTGATTTTAAAGAGGTTTATGCAACTTTGTGTCATTCTAACCAAGTTGAGGAATTGGATTACCATGTGCATGATATGATTTTGTATCATCTTGGCAAGCTATGTATTCCATGGGGTGAAAGAGTCAACATCATAAGGGAACCTCATTCTTATCTTATTGTTGGCCACTTTGGTGTAGGCAAGACAGTGGCTAATTTGCAAAGGTATTGCTATTGGCCTAAAATGAATGAAAGTGTTTCAAGATATGTAAGAGGATGTTCTCTATGTGCTACAAACAAGCCTAGCAATAGAAATTTGGGTTTGTATCCTCCACTTTTGTTTCCTTCTCGCCCTTGGGAAATCATTTCCATGGAATTTGTAGGAGGTCTACCTATGTCTAAAAAAAAATCATGATTATCTTTATGTTGTGGTTTACCGTTTCAGAAAAAAAGTGTATTTTGATGCCTTGTAAGAAGCAGGTTACAGTTGATAAAATGACACATATGTTCTTTCAGCATGTTTGGGTACATTTTGGGTTGCCTAAATCCATTGTTTTTTATTGCGATTCTCGATTTATTGGGAACTTTTGGTCAAGTTTATGGGAACTCATGGACACCAAGGTGAAAAAGAGCACATATTTTCATCCACAAACTAATGGTCAAACATAAGTGGTTAATAGGACAGTAGTGTATCTTCTTCTTGGTTATTGCAGCAATCATCCTAAGCATTGGGATGAGCACCTACACTATATTCAACATGCTTACAACCGGGCTAAGCACTCTTCAACTCAAACATCTTGATTTGAGTCATGTTTTGGTTATTTTCCTAAATCTCTTTTAGATTTTATCTTTGGGAAACACATTTCTATTGATGATCAATATGACATTGATAAGAATTCAGTTGGTGCATAAAATGGTACAAAAACAGTTGGAAAAGAGCCAAGCCAAGTACAATACAAGACATGACAAGCATCGTGTTGATCACAGTTTCCAAGTTGGAGATGAAGTTTGGATTTACATTAGCAAAGAGAGTATTAAAGGAGAAGGTAAAAAACCGAAACCAATCAGATATGGACCTTTCAAGATTCTTGAAAAGATTGGTAACAATGCCTTCCATTTGGATTTTCCTCCTTATATGCAAATGTATGTAGTTGTCAATGTTGAAAATTTGAGATTGTCTGAGCCTCCTTTGATTGATGATCAAGGAGAACATGTTCAGATTCCTTCTATAGATTATTTCTCGCCGGAATATCTTTTAGAACTACATTAAGACACAATCCTTGACATGAGGATGAGAACTTCAAAAAGAGGGAATGTGGAATACCTTCGAGTTGGTCTTAAAGGCACAAATCCAAGAAAGGACAAGTGGATTGAGGTTGGAAAGGTGAGGGAATTGTACCCTCATATTCAGATAGACTGAAAGTAGTCTTTTGGAGGTCCAAAATCTTTCCAATGGGGAGGAGTGATCTAGGGGATCAAAATTTGCTCAAAAATCAAAGCGCTCAGTGTCCGTAGCAGACTGAAGTAGAAAGAAGGATGATCGTGGGGAAAGAAAGCATGCAGAAACTGAAGTAAAAACTGGAAGGAAACACAGCATGCGTGCATGCAAGAGAGAGTGCACAAGGAAAGCGACAACTAGAAGGAAGAACAACACGCGTACATGAGAGGAATACCTAACGCCAGTAGGTTTAGGGTTTTGGTAATATATTGTAAATGGATGGAGAGCATGTAAGGTACAAATATAGATATGTAGGTATCATAAGGGTTCGCTTTTGTATTGTTCCATCATAGATATATATGAGTTGATGCGATATGTAATGTTGTTATGAACTATTTTGTAAGTTTTTGAGCTAGAGGAGAGGAGAGAAGGAATATCTGAGGATTAGATCACAGGATGAGGAGCCTGGTGTGATCTAGTTCACCTCATAATGATCTTACCCATTTAAGGAGAATATAAGTGTGAGGTGTTGTAGATGCAGAACTATGATAATAAAAGAGCGAAGAGCCAAATATTTGTGGACGTACCCCAAGAGGGGGTGAACCATGGTAATATCTATGTAATGTGATGAATGCATGCATATCTTTATCTTATTTTCAGTAGTTAATTGTTGTGCTTAATGAATGAATGGGTTATTATATTGCTACAAAATATGGTTGCGCTACTAAAGAAATAGGTTGTTGAAGGTAATGTGTAGTCACGAATAAAAGTAGGTTACAATCACCAGTTCTATTAATGGTTCAATGGTTGAGATCTCATATCTCATACTCAGTCCATGGCTATAAACACCTGAGTCTTGCAGCCACCCATTAAAGCTATCTTGGGTGAGACTGCGCAACACATTCTATGTGTTGTGCTTCCTTCTAGTTTACCAAGGGGGCGATAGTTTTAGAGGCTTTCTTGGAAACCTGAAAGACATGAACCCTGGGTCAATAAGAATCTCAGAGTAGATTAGAGAAGAGTTAATCCAACAAATGGTTTTGTTGTCATTGGTAGGAACAAGAAAGGATTGAGTAAGAGCGGATTTGTAAAAGACTTGTCGGAGGCAGATTAAGAGAGGGTTAGGGAAGAGATTGAAATCTAGTTGAGAAAAAAAGAGCTAGAGTTTGCATAGAAAGGCAATAGAAACCCTAGAATAACACCTCGTAAATATCTGGAGAAATACGTGTTTACTAATTTACACGAAGTTTTTTTCTATGATTTTCTGCATCTACTGCAGGAGTGGATACAAAGATTGAAGGATAACCACACGACGAACTGGATTCGACAGTTAGATTGTACCCCAATACAGATTGAGTAGTTACAGCAGGTGAACAAAAAATTCACCCATGCAGTAGACTTTTGGCTTGATAGTATTGTGGCAGGATTCATAACAGAGTTTGCAGTTTACATAGTGAAGTCGTACAGTGCAGCGGAGCAATAATTTATACATGGACCTAAAGGAAGGTACATTTGGTCACTGTATACTTCTATTAAGATACTGCTATATAACAAAGGTGTAATGACAATGGGATCAAAAAACTAAACTTCCCTGCATGCATGGGGGAAGCACTGACAGAGGAAGGAGAAATGGAAGGAGGTAATGATAAAGGCAAGAAGGAGGAGGAACACGTGGACCCAATCATGATGGACAATGACCAGATCAAGTGGATCTTGGTGTCAACCAGAAGGATGCATAACAGAGTACCCTACCAATACAAGGTGAACACCAAGAAGAGAGCCATAGTTGCAAGGGAAGGCTTGGTGAGTGATGAGGAAGAGGTAGAGGATCTCTGGACTGTGGAGCAGATTGTGGAAATTTTTCGCACAACATATGAGAGGAAGACAAGAGGTCTAAGAGAGGGAGGAGAAGTTGGCCATCCTATCCATATTAATGTTAGTTTGGAACCCATAAACCTATGTGCGACTAATACACCAAAGAGAACACCACCATTTAGACAACCAAAGTTCAGAGGAATTCCGATAGAAAGAAGTACATCTACACAAGGAACAACAACTCGAGGAGTTAGTTCAGGCAGCACTAGTCAAGTATCTACACCGCACAGAGGAGGTAGTAGTTCAATATTCAAAATGGTAGGAAACGATCCCACCATAAGGTTACCAGAATTCCAGGGAGAAGTAGAAGAAGACCCTGAGAAACATTTGTTGATTTGTGAAAAGATCTAGGAAGAAAAACATATTACCGATGAAGATACTAAACTTGCACAGCTAGCAATCATGCTCAGAGACTGTGCACTCGACTAGTACATGAGCCTAGACATAAATAGTTTCCCTGGGATGACAAGGACACTGGCAGACATCAAGAAGTTACTGATAAATGAGTTCCAAAATCCGAGCACTGAGGATCAGTACATGAACGAGATGATCAAAATCCGATAGAAACCAGGAGAGTCTGTATGGGAGATTTATTAGCGATTCAAATGACTGAAGGGAAAGATAAAATATCTCATGACCGATATGCAACATCGACACCCATTTTTCAACTCATTACTCCCACATTTGAAATCCCTTCGCGACAACAAAAATTTCAGATGTAGGCAGAGGCTCTACAAGCAGCCATGCAATTGGAAGAAAAACAGTACCAGTAGACAGACCCAGCTATTGAAGAAATCAAGGAGGATTTGAAGAATCTAACATTTCAGCTAAACCATAACAAGAATAAGGACAAACGAGAATTCATTTTGTGTACCACATGAAGGATGGAAGGACACCACAAGAACAAATTTCCAATGTTTTCACAATATATGGCAACAAGAATGTCAAATCCTTCACCAACGGGAGGATTATGGTGCGAAATTTGCAAGAAACTAGGTCATGACCCTTATCACTGCACGATGATGCAGAAATACCAAACAGTCCCAAAGAGCTCATATTTCACCTTTTGCAAGTCAGTGGGCCATGATGACAAAGATTGTAGAACTATGGAGTTAATACGAGAAAGGACATCAGACGCATATAGAGTACAGAAAGAAATGATGACTGGGCAAGCAACACCATAGTTTAATAAAGTTACAGCCCCATACAAAGCTGTGCAATAGCAGTATAATAATGTGCAACAACCATACAAAAACGTATAGCCCTAGTACAATACCACGTAATATAATCAGGCACCTCAATATAACGCATCATGAGGAGACCGAGCGAGATATAGAGGAGGAGGACGAGCCATAGGAGGTTTCGGATGAGGTAGAGGACCAGTCACATGTCATAATTTCCAACAACCAGGACATTATGCACGTCAATATCCACTACCACCAACAACTTGCATGTATTTCCACACATCGAACCATGATATAGAGGAATGTCGACACTACTCATAAAGACTCGGGAAAAGAGGAATCAAAACAACCATAATGTTCGATGGATCTCATCTGAAGCAAGGGATGAAGGACAAAACATCAACATAGTCACTTGTGGAGGAGATAAAACATGCACTGACACAGTTCGATAGGAACCAAAACAAAATCAGTGGGTGAAGAAGAATACCGAACCGAAGAATCAGTTCGACGCGCAGAAGGAAAAGGATATCTTTAAAGAAGCCAGATAGAAATTTCAGAAGGAGGACATGGTGTCAACTTCAACTGCGTAGCAAGACAAGGAAGCACCAGAATATGAGATGCCTCCATCATTGGATCATACCAACGAGAGGCAACCCATCGGACAAGTAAGTAAAATTAAAGGATTTTTGCAATCATGTGTAAAGGTATTAAGTGATCCACCATTTGTGAAAATATTGCAAAACATCCTAGAAAAATGTAGCAGCAAGACGAAAGAAAATCTCGAACCAAAAATAGTTAATCACCTACACACAAGAAGAAGAACAAGTAGGGAATTTAGACTTAATGCTAACATTGGGGATTTCAATATGGGAGGCATAATACTAGATCTAGGATCGGAAATGAATGTGTTACCAAAGAATACATGGAAATGCATGGGAGAGACAACATTAGGATACTCACCTGTTCAATTGAAACTAGAAAACAACCATAGAGTCCTACCAATCGGTAGAATGAAAGGAGTGACAACAGATCTTGATGGAGTGCGCACTAAAGCAGACTTTGAAGTCATTGAAATAGTGGACGACAAAACACCTTACCCAGTGTTGCTTGGTCTGGATTGGGCATTTGAAAACCAGGCCAAATCAATTTTAAAACTAGGAAAATGACATTTGAGTCTGGAGAATATAGGTTCATCATACCATTAGACCCATTAGAAGGGGAGAGGTTTGTAGAACCTACCTACCTAGACTTAGAGGAAATCGTCCAGTTGTACAAAAAAATTATGCGCGATGAGGATTACATAAACCCAACTACAGATGGGGTACTCAATTGGCGAAGCATTACTTCATGTGTGATAGATTCATACACTAGGTTAGAGAACTGGCAACAAAGGCTACACGAAGTATCCACGAGAAGATGTGCAAGAATAGACCGTGTAGTAAGATGGATAGGCATAGAAATCAAATAACCACCTAGTTTCCACAAACTAAATGATTTGGAAACATTTTTGACACAGTATGAAGACGCAGTGTTAGAAAACCAGAGACTATTAGCACTTGACTTAGCACTCAAGGCCACATGCGCAAGATGGTGGGGCACACACAAAGAGACAATCACCGAATGGTATCAATGTAAGCGGTTGCTACGCATAAGGTTCGACGTAGAACATAAAAACAACAAACATCATAAATATGAAGGACAAGAGGCACCAGCAGAACACTTTGAGAAGTGCAAAATGCTATGGAAAATGACACCCCTAGAAAAATGGCCTCATTACTTCATACACACTCTAGAGGGCATACCAACAAATTGGTACATAAACTAGGAGTTGTGCAAAGGAATTGCGACCTTGACGATATTGCAACAGAATTTCACAATCACTTTCTCATTTGAGCATGAGAACCCCAACATAGATGCATCCCTTAAACGGGTCAGAGAAGTGATATTCATCCATGAACCGGAAGTAGAATCGATCACAAAAGAACAACAATGGAACAAACAGATAGCTAAGGACCTGTTGTCATGTTACCATGTACAGGAGAAAGCACCAGATGAAGATGATCCACGTGATATTTAGATCAAAGAAGAAGAAGGTGAAAGAGATGTGGAGGGACCAACCATAGAATCATAATTTATTTTTGCGCCGATCAAGGTAAATAAAGTTAACATTAGGACAGCTGAGTAGCCCAAAATGGCTAGCATTGGAGATTACTGGGATGAAAAAACAGTAGAAATCATCACGGAGTTGTTGCACGAATACAACGACCTAATTCCCACAACATTTACAAAGATGAAGGGTATAGTCGGAGAACTAGGAGAAATGAATATACCACTTAGACCTGATGTGAGACCTATTAGACAATGACCCTACTTATTTAACCCAATATATAAATAGAAAGTCAAAGTTGAGATCGATAGGATGCTCGAGTTTGGCATCATAGAACCAATTGCAGAGTCAGAATGGATAAGCCCAATGGTAGTACAAGACAAGAAACAAGGAGGGATCAGGATATGCGTCAGCTCAAGGAAGTTTAACAATGCATGCTTACACGATCCATTCCCGACACCATTCATGGATGAAGTATTAGATAACGTGGGAGGACATGAAGCTTACTCATTCACTGATGGATTCTCAGGCTACCATTAGATTAAGATACAAGACCATGTTTGCGACAGAATGGGGATCTTATTAGTACACAGTCATGTTGTTTGGACTGAAGAATTCACCAGAAATATTCTATATAGTGGTCATCGAATCACTTAAAGAATTCATCCATCAATTTCTTGAAGTATACTTGAATGATTGGATAGTCTATAGTCTATTGAAAAATCATGTTTAAGTTTTACGACTGATGATAGAAATATGTAGACAGTGTCAGATATCAAGAAATGCATATTTGGAACACCGTTTGGGATACTATTAGGCCATATACTATGCAAACAAGCTTTGATAGTAGATCCTTCAAAAATCGCAGTAATTGTTAACTTGCCAGCACCAAAAACAATCTGTCAGCTAAGAGAAACGTTAGGACACACAGGATGCTATAGGAAATTCATAAAAGGATATGTGTAGATCACAGCACCAATGGAAAATATGCTACGGAAGGATATGAAGTTTTAGTGGAATGACGAGTGTTGACACAGTCTAGATACCTTGACGGAAAATATGGTTACCGCACCGATATTAGTATTTTCAGGCTGGGAAAAGGCATTCCATGTGCATGTAGATGCATCATAGATAACACTTGGAGCTATCTTGGCACAACCATGAGAAGGAGACTTGGATCACCCGATCACATTTGTGAGAAGAAAGTTATCAGACTCAGAACAGAACTATAACACTACAGAAAGAGAAGGGCTAGCCATGGTCTATGTACTGCAGAAGTTCAGGAATTACTTATTGGGAAAACACTTTAGGATGTTCACAAATCACTCAACACTGAAATACCTAGTCAAAAATCTAGTGTTGGGGGGCAGAATATGTCGATTATTACTACTTTTCCAAGAATTTGACTTTGAAGTAATTTTTAAACCAGGAAAATTAAAGGCAGGACCTGGCCACCTATCAAGGGTCACAAATGGAGAAGAACCTACAAACTTAGAAGACAATTTTCCGTATGAACAATTATTCTCAGTCCATATTGTTGATGAATACTTCACAGATATCATTCATTACTTGAGTACAGGTAGTGCGCCACAATAATATAGCGTCGCACGGAAGAAGAACATGGTAGTCCACATTTCTGACTATCAACTTATTGCAGAACATTTATATAAAATGGGCACAGATAGCATCCTGCGAAGATATGTGTTAGAGAACGAAATACCAAGAGTTTTAGTGGAAGCCCATGAGGGAGTATCAAGAGGGAATTATGTAAGTAAATCTATCATGTAGAAGGTATTGTGCATAGGACTATGGTGGCCAAAGATTCACAGAGGCTCGAAGGAGTATTGTCAATGATGCAATGTTCGTCAAAGGGTACGCAAACCCAACAGAAGGGACGAGATGCCATTACGACCACAAGTAAAATTACAAGAATTTGAAAAGTGGGCAATAGACTTTGTGGGACCAATCAACCCACCCATGAAACAAATAGGGGATAGGTACATTATCACCGCGACAAAATATCTAACAAGATGGGCGGAAGCCACACGAGTAAAAGATTGTAGCGCAGAAACTGCAACACACTTTTTGTTTGAAAAAGTAATCACTTGATTTGGGTGCCCAAGAATTTTGATGAGATACTAAGGCACGCACTTCATAAACAACACCATATGCGCGATGACTGAATATTTTGAAGTCCATCATCAGAAGAGAACACCGTATCATCTACAGGAAAATGGCACAGTAGAAGCGTTCAACAAAATTCTACAGAATGCACTGACAAAAATCTGTAACATCAACAAGGATGAATGGGACCTCAAATTACTCGTAGTATTATTCACATACAAGACTACATGAAAAAATTTGATAGGGCACACACCATTTAAACTTGTTTATGGCCAAGAAGCAGTGGTGCCATTGGAATTTTTTAATACCAATTTTGCACGTAGCAGCGATCACACAAATGACAGAACGAGGTGCAATACAGGAGAGACTGAATCAGTTACTGACTATGGAGGAAGACCAAAGCTTCGAAGGATTCCACCAACAATTTCAAAAATCAATAGACAAATCTTGGCACGATAGACACATCAAGAAGAAAACGTTCAAGGAAGGAGATCTAGTATTGATGTATGACAATAAATTGTTTCACCATTCGGGAAAGCTCACAATGCATTGGTTAGGACCATACGAGGTAAAATATGTCATAGATGGAGGAGTTGTATAGTTCAGAGATTTAGTAGGTGCAAAACTCAGAGGAATGATCAATGGGAGCTGACTAAATATGTATAAGGACAATCGACCACCCACCGCATAGTAAAAAACAAAAAATCGAAAAGAGAACAGAAAGGAAACAAAACTAAAGAGGGTGCAGTACACTAGAGCTAGAAAGGCCACATGAATTTGGCGAGGAGAAGGAAAACAACCACATCCAAAGGGAAACAAGTGGGAAAAGGAAAGCCGGCAAAAGCAGGACGACAAGACAACACTAGGTGGAATTAAAGGATGGTAAGGACCGATGGGACATCACATTAATCGCACCAACTAGAGAAGTCAAAGCAAGAGTAATGGAAATTACGAAACAACCAGAGATGCATTGAACCCATAGCTATGGTGAATTAATCCCATAATGGAGGAAGTGTCCTCAACAATATTTATGGGAATCCATTACAACACGCGAGCATGGGAGCAACTAGTCTATTCTCAAAAGGATAAGAGACAAAGAACAATAACAGCTAGAATGCACAAAGTGAGGCCACAGGGATCGCAGAAGTTATTCAAACATAGAAAATGTTCAGCATTCACTGCTATGGCACCACCGAATCCAGTAGAAGCAAGCCAGAGTGCCAGACCAACCAAGGTTAAAACTAGGTCACAAGGTCTGTTGGAAGAGGATGAACTGCAGCAGTCAGAGATCATCAATGTTGACGAAATCCCATCCCCAGAGATGATACCGGTGAATCCCACACCAATATTGGAATAAATTCAACATCCATAAGAAAAGACCATGAAAGTAGATAAACTAGCAGCGCACAGGAACCTCAGAGCCTGGAAGCGCAAACCCTAAAGGAGGTGCATCCAGAGAGAATCGAAACAACCCCAGTAGTTAATGGAACGACGTTGAATCTGGAAGTAGTAGTGGAGCCAGATGAGTCTCAAATGACCATCTTAGAACACCCATCAAGGGAGACCACTGAATATGTCTCATCTTGGCCGAAAGGGCATCCGTATGAGAAACTAGAAGTTGTTGGAGCTTCGAGCCAGCCACTGCAGCAGAAAGACAAGATATAGATACCAAGTTCACTCCTCAAGAAACCTACTGTAGAAATTGTTCTACCACACATACCAGCTGGCGTACAGGTAGGACCAGAACTACTGGGTCATGTCGAGAAGCTCAAATATTTAGACCATGATGTAGCAGACAAAGCCAATTTCCTGAAACTTGCGCAGAGGGTCTTTATACAAACCATAGGCACAACTCGGGTTGGATAACCGATTAACTAGCCATACTAGTGGGAAACTGGGCTGGAGAAAACAAGAATTTTAGGTTTGTTGAACCTACCACATTTTGGAAGAGGCCATTATGCAACAGAATACATCAAACAATTCTTAGTATTCACACATGGAGGGGACATATGGTTGGACAAACCCATCCCCATAACCGTTGAGCTTATTGCGCAAATAATAGGGTTACCAATCCGGGGTATGGATCTCGCATTGTTTTTGGATGACAAAACCAAGGATAATGTGCTAGCAGAAGAAATGAAGAATAAGTATGGCACCTCCAGAGGGACAAGAGGGATAATTATCAAGGGATCAACAATGCATCCACACAATTCAGCATGAAAATCCTAGCCTGCAAGCTGCTAAGAAAATGTCGCGGGGAGGAAGTCCTAGATAGAGTCGTTGCAGTTGCATCCTAGTCCATAGAAGGCACCGCAATGAGCTGGGTGCCATACTTATTGAACTTTTTCCTATAGGACTACTAGGATCTGCAGGACCTAGGCACAGAGTTCTACTACTCATGGTTTATTACCTTAATAGCCTTCATGGGATGGCAAGAACCAGGGTATGTAGTTTTTTGTACCAGACCAAAGCCTGCAAGAGTGAGGTATCTATTGTTGAGAGTCGGGTTGAATTCCATGCATAAGAGGGAGAATGGGATCATATTTGAAGCATACCTATGCAACATGCAGGAAGCCATCATCCGAATGTGGAGAATAACACTAGAGGATGTCTCGTAATATGCGAACATCGCCAATTTCCAAGCTACACAACAAACAATGTGGATACAGGATAGGAAATATCCAACTAAACAATGGCTACAGATGTGAAAAATGCATCAAAGAGGGTGATATCTACATGTTCATTACTGAATGTCCCAATGAATGGAGGATCCCAAACATTACCCAGGAAGTGCCGAAAAAAACAGCAGAGGAAGTGGCAGATCAAGGAGAAACGTAGCCTCCGAAAATCCAAGTGCCCAAGAAACCCAGAATAGGACAAGGAAATCCAACACAGGAAGATGAAGGGCCAAGGATGACAAGGACCCAAAAGGGGAAGAAGGAGAATACACATCCAACCAAGGAACAACAAAAAACAGGTTGAGGGAGCACAGGAGACCGCCTCAAATCTTGATATATAAGAACCAGGGGGAAATAAGATACCAACCACATAGGAAAGAGGTGCACGTAAGAAATCAAAGGCACAATGAGAACCTCTAGAATATATGATCATGGAGGACAATGGGGAAATTATCGCCAGAATGGTCCAGGATTGTCTAGTCGAGGACTTCGACCATGCAGCACATCACAGGGACAAACTGCAAAAAGAGCTGATAGAAATGGGGAAGTTCCTCAAGAAATTCGAGGAAGTATAGATAGAAAGCAATAGCAGGGGCATAGATCCATTAGCATTGCATACAAAAGGAAAAGTGCAAGAGGAAGATTGACAGTCAGACCAGGTGATACTGCAGTCACCCGTAACATTCCATATCAACCCCAGTATGTTGCTCATGGACGAAATTGTGGGGTAGACACCCTTGAAAGACTTAAGCCAAAACCAATTTGTGTTGACAAGGATACCATCAGGGGCATTACACACATTTCAAGTGAGTGTAAACCACGAGGTACGGTCTTGAGCATGCAGGTACTCGACTGAATTGAAGCAAGAAATAAAGAAGCACGACTCACCGGAAATAGTCTATGAGAAGGATAAATATGAGACCGGGGAGGAAAGGGAGTGAATAAAAGGATTAGATAAGAAATTTATACGAAAGTATGAGAAGATTCCATAGGTCGTGCAAAATGAGGAAATCGCAACAGCAAAAAATATTGATCAGATTGTGCAGGCAATTGATCAATACTAGAAGGAGATTGAGAACCTATGATAGCAGCTCAGACCAACCATGCCACCAACAGTGAAGGAGAAAAGGAAGAGAGAAGAAACAACGCAGCTGCAGAATATAGAGTAGCAGGTCAGCATAGCCGCTAACTTGTTTTTTAAACTAGCGTAGCTTTGGACCAGGTTGGAGGAGAACCCGTAGGTCCAATGGTGGGAAAAGGAATAGGAAAGGATCAATGCAACGATCCAAGATCTCAAGAAGAAGCAAAAGACCATACCAATCCAAAAATGAGTCAAAGGGACACAGGATATGAAGAGATTATAGGTAGAACTAATCATTGTGCAACCACATAAACATGAGCGTTAGGCTCAAATGGAGCCATTACAGGAGCAGGTAGCAGAAGTAATGGCATAGGAAGAGGAGGCTAAGACATAAATAGCACAGACCAAGGCAAAATGTGCAAGATTGATTAGCGACGAAGTGGCAGTCCAGTTCATGGACACAATCAAGAGAAGACCATGCAGGGATTGACAAAAGCAACAAAGCTCAAGGAAAATTTATAGACGATCACCAAGGAGATCGAGGAAGCTTAGAAGGATTAGGTGGCTTAGGACAAGCCACATGTCAGTGTTGGGGGCTTGTTGGTAGAAGGTCGAAGTGGAAAGAAGGATGATCGTGGGGAAAGAAAGTGTGCAAAAACTGAAGTAACAGCTGGAAGGAAACACAACACGCGCACATGAAACAAAGCATGCACAAGGAAAGCGATAGCTGGAAGGAAGAACATCACATGTACACGAGAGGAATACCTAACTCCAATAGGGTTAGGGTTTTGGTAATATATTGTAAACAACTGAAGAGCCCGAAAGGTATAAATATAGATACGTAGGTATCATAAGGGTTCAATTTTGTATTGTTCCATCATAGATATGTACGAGTTGATGTGATATGTAATGTTATGAACTATTTTGTAAGTTGTTGAGTTAGAGGAGAGGAGAGAAGGAAGATATGAGGATTATATCATAGGATGAGGAGACTGGTGCGATGTAGTTCGCCTCATAGCAATCTTACCCATCTGAGGAGAATATAAGCGCGAGGCGTTGTAGATGCATAATTATCATAATAAAAGAGCGAAGAGCCAAATATTTTTGGACGTAGCCTAGGAGGGGGTGAACCATGGTAATATATGTGTAATGTGATTAATGCATGCATATCTTTATCTTATTTTGAATATTTAATTGTTTTTCTTAATGAATTAATGGGTTATTATATTTCTACGAAATATGGTTGCGCTACTAAAGAAATAAGTTGTTGAAAGTAATGCGTATTCGCGAATAACAGTAGCTTACAATCACCAATTCTATTAATGGTTCAATGGTCGAGATCTCATATCTCATACTCATCCCATGGCTATAAACACCTGATTCTTCCAGCCACTTAAAGTTATCTCAGGTGAGACTACGTAGCGCATTCTATGTGTTGTCTTGCCTTCTGGTTTACCAGGGGGGCGATAGTTTTAGAGGCTTTGTTGGAAACCTGAAAGACATGAAACCTGGGTCAATAATAAGCTCAGAGTATATTAGAGAATATTTAATACAACACTTGGAATTTCTTAAAAACAGACATGTGCGTAGGCCTCATCCTCATGATCCCAATGCGACTTGAACGGGTTCAAACGGACGTCGTATGAGTGATATATTGTGTTTTGTTCATTTTTCCAAACATGAAAAATTTTGCTGACTATGCAGTTCGTACAATCTGTATAGTGATGACATGGCATGGTACAGTACCACACATGGCAGGTGACATGGAATGACCACTATGTAAAGATGTTGAGTTGGCAGGATGAATGGGTAGGTGATTTGGCATGTGCATGGACAATTAAGTTGTTGATAGGTGGTGCTTGGGTGAAAAGTGATATGGTGCCATGTGGCCCAGTCGTGGGCTTCCACATGGCACCCCTCTGTTGTATAAAAGTTTGTGGCAATCCTGTTGAGCACTCAACACACCCTAAAAAATCTATTTCCATTTCTACTTTTTGGGTACCACTTGATCCTTTGCACTGTTTGTTTTCACTTCATTATGAAATTGATGCATGCGATTATCTTTTATGTTCCATGTTTGAATTGTTTAAAGTCTGCTTGAACATACAACAAAGAATCATCTTAAATTTAAATGGGACTTAACAACTACTTAATGAATCAACATTCTAAATCTTTCCCAAACATGCTTAGGAATTTCGACATCGGTAAAGGTTAAAGATGATGAAAATCTCTTTAGAAGTTCAAAATAGTAGAGCATCGATCTTCATCGACATCGGCGGATGAAAAGTCTCTCTTTTTTGTGAGTGATCTTCAGTAGGAATATCGTCGAAGACCGATCCGTTCAGCTTCGGCAAGGAAAACGAAAAAAAGTAAGCGTCACGCAAGGAGAGGAGTGGTATCGTCGATCGTCGACTCCCGAAACATTTTCAGTGATGGAAGGTTTTGAAGATGATAACCCACCAAGAATCTATGCAATTCAAATTTCCTCAATCGTCGATCCCCGATATCATCGACGTCAGAAGTATTTATCAGGAGGATATCAGTACAAGTATGTGCAAAGATAGTAGTTGATCCTCAATCTGTACACCGGAGAGACACGATGTGATGAGACGTTCTAACCTTTAGATTTGTTAGGTACGACACATTTAAAATTTTAGTTAATTATTGGATCGTGCATTAGTTTTTGATTCATGTGCGAATCAAAAGGGACCATTTAAGCATGTTGATACAATGAATCTTCCTCCGTGCCTTTGCCGCCAACTAGCTAGAATTTATTCACAGATATCCGACGGTAGTTTATTTTAAATCACATTCATTAATCGTATTAACTGATTGATATGAATGATAGAATATCTCCAGTTATATTGTTTCGAGTCATTGTGTGTGATCCTATTCTACGCTGCAAGGAATTCAAAACAAACAGAAGAACAAGGCTAATAATCCAGAGAAGGCGTCCAAGGTTCAGTAAGTATTAAACAACTATCTTAGGAAGCATTACAGGAACAATGCCTCTGAATAAAACCTCCAAGATAAAATCCCCAAGAGAACCAAAGCTACAAGAACCAGAAGCAGGAGAGGGATCCTCCCCAGCAGTTTCAAGGCAATTAGAATTCTCTCCCAAGTCAGTTCTTGTCATTAACACAACCACCAAGAAGGCCTTCATCCATCCCCCGGCCTTTGGAGACACAGTGACAAACTTTAGAGCCAAAACATCATTTCCTCGCTGGGAAGAATTGTTTAAGAAAATCAAGAAGGAAGAACCCCTCGAGTATACCCTACACAACAATCCTGATACAAGGAGGCTCGATGATGATGCCATCCCAAATATTCGTAAGGCTTATCTGCACATGGTGGCAAGCCGGACTCTGGTGTTTCCTTGCATTGAGCCCCTAAAGTGGCTCATTGACCACACTGATGCACAAAAATGTTTGATTAATGACGATAATGGTGGATGCATTGGGGTTTTATTTCCATCATAGGTTCAAAGTTACTACAAGCTCAGGGAGCCAGAAGAAAAGCTGAGCGTTGATTTTGTTATGAGTTTCTATGCAGCACACGATACCAACAAAATCATGGTGTCATGGTGGAGGGAAGACAAAAAATTCACGAAATGGACTGTTGGCTGGTATCCGATGGCCAATCTAAGGGAACCATACATATACCTGATGGCTCTTCTCTGCAGGTTGCATGGGGATAAAGATTTATCCCAGTTTTCAGAGGCTTGGATGCCTCTAGATTATCTAGTAGCCATTTTAGGCATGGGATTCAATTGTGGTGCTATCATCTCCAAACAACTGAGCACTTGCATAAGACAAGCCCAGACACCGAAAGAGGGAGAAACCCTCTCCTTATACATGACCTCATATCTGTTGGACGTCATCTACACCAGGAATGTTTTCTCTGGAATGAACCTAAAATGGCACTCCTCAGACCTCCTGGTCCATGTATACTTTAGCAACTTATGGGAAAACAAGAACAAAATATCCTATGCTCTTATCTGTGACCAGTTTATTGCACGCATTTATTCTTTTTTGTTTAGGAAAGAGTGCCCAAGGCTGTCAGATGAAGCAAAAAAGGTTATATCGAAAGTAGGTCACTGGTATCTAGATGAGCATGAGACCTACATCAGGGTTTTTGGTGCCATGGGGGCACCCCATTTGTTACCCATATATGTACCTGATTGACTAGTATTAGGGGAAACTTGCTATCAGACCATTCTGCAAGGATACAATGCCACTTTAGTAAAAGACAAGAAGCGGGCCTTCATACCTTATGGGTTTCATATCAGCTTCTACATGGTCAAATACATCATGCATGCCAAGCAATAAGGGCTAAGTCAATTGGAATTCTGGTTCCAAACTGGCCAATTTTGCAAACACGATCCCAAGGGCCTGGTCCTACAACATGCATCTTAGGTATCATCATGTTGGCCTTATGCCCATGACCAGTTTGAAGATGAAATTTTCACTGAAAATGCTCAAGACTGGAATGAGGTGGAGGAAAGGAAGGTTGATCCTTGAACAACCAGGTTCGAGTCCATGAGTTGGGAAGAGAAAGTGACGTCTTTGGAGTAGACAGATTAATAAATTCTGAGGACCCAGGAAGGAACGGTAGCATCTAAACTGGGTGAGGATATAGGCGATCCCCAAGAAGGCATCGAAGAAGCAAGGGTTTATCAGGAATCCCCGGTACAAACCAGGGATTCCCCTAAAATTCAAGTTGCATAGGGGATGTGTGAAGTTTTGTGGTAGAAAATCCACCTTCTAATGAAGCGGATGCAGGATGATCTATAACTCATCATACCACCTATGCTTCCAACTGGTATCCGAGAAGGTGGCCCAACAGAGACAAGCAGACCTGATTCCATAAATTCTAGTAACATCGATGGGTTAGGCAACCCTGAATCCACAACATCGCCTGTCAATCCCTCAGTGGGTGGGAACATTCAACCAAAGACAGGTCGGGTGTCAATAGAAACACAAGGGCCTAATCCCCTGAGAAATATTATACATATATATTGATGACAAGAGCCCAGAGCCATATCATGACAACCCTGTGCATGTCCAAGAGGAAAAGGTCCTAAGAAGACTTCTTCTCCTAAAGCTTGAAGTCCAAGACAAGGAGGTCTTGCAAGAGGAAATAGAAGTCGAAAGTGGCCTCGACACAAAGGGACCTAATGCATTGGAAACCAGAGCAGATCTAAAGGACAAGACTGAATTGGATGAGCCACATAAATAATCCCCGCGAAAGGAAATCAACAGTTTTGTGGCTGATGAGAAAGTAAGTAATGAATCTGTACCTAACACCTTTATTCTTCCCAGTACTCAAATCTCCAACGAGCGACAAGTAGAGGTCAAACTCACGAAGAACAGTGAGGAAGTTTATGGGCCCAATCTTGAACAAATATACCCCATTGGTGAGTGTGGAGCAATGCTCACATCACGGTGATCCAACAGAGATACAGTAGACTAGGTAGTAGATATCTATGCAATCTCCTAAGATCAAAAGAGAAAGGCCATCGTTCAAAGGTACCAAGAAAGAAGGATCACGTTGGATCATTCCATGTGGTTACTCACAGAGGAGAACTTAATCCAACCACGGTGAATCTGAGACATACGAGGCGGTCGACGTAGGAAAGTCCCTCTCGGATGCCACGCTGAGATAGATACAGGGAGAGAGATGAAAAGACTAGTCACCTCCCTAAAGGAGGTCGAACACTTGTGCCATATGACTGAATACTATAAAGGTGCTGCGCGAATAATTGTGTATCTAAGGTGAGTTGAGGAGAGTTTACAAGGAGTTCAAGAAGGAAATACACTTGTTAACCATGAACGTGGATGAGATCGGAGGACATCTGTAGCCTTGCGACAACATACAAGTGGAGTGTTGGTATGAAAGGGTGCAACAAGCGATAAAAATATTTGAGTACATTGAGGCAGTCCAACGAGGCTGAGATAAGGAAGAACATGGCATTCGGGTGGTAGAAAAAGTATTCTTAATCACATGAAGAGGTCATCCGAGTACTGGGCTAAGATGTCTCAGGACCCACATCTAGAAATCCAAGAGCAGTGGATCGGATGCAAGAAGCACTAGGATAAAATTCATAAAGTAATGAAGGATGTCGGCCTCCTTGAGTTTGGTACCCCCGATAAATTTATTGACCTAAGCAAGCGTGGTCAAGTTGCATGCTAAACAAGACTCGATATGGACCAAAGATATCGCAAAGAGATGGCGATTAAAGACCATGGAAAGTGAAACAATTCTTGAACATATGATTAGGTTTGAACCATGCTACATTAGTTGAACTCCAATTTAGTAAAGTATCGGGCATCGCGGGTCGTCGGGGAATATATCACGGCCGATGGAACAAAGCAGTTCAGGCCCCAAACTTGTGAAGAAGCTGTTTATTAGCACAGTCTAAATGCGAGAGAGAAGTTCACCCTTTCAAGTGATATCCTGAGTTGATTGTTAAAGAAACTAATAGAGGATAACGCCATGTGGTGATTTTTTTTTACTTATCTACAATTAGTCGTTATTTTCAGTTAAAATTTATATTATAAACAAGGGCATCGACCAATTATTGGGGAGTCGATGTTTGTTGTAAGAACTCTTTCTTTGTGGTGGTTAAGAATTATTTTGAATATGATATGAATTGAGAAGTCCTTATGGACCAAAGAAAAACTATTTTCATCAGATGCATGTGATTGGACTTGGAGAATAACTATTTCCTATCTTATTTCATGAATGATGTAGTAATGAGTAAGAGAAATTAATTATGTTGTCAAGTTATTTGGTGCAATGTTTTGATGCTCTTTTCTTTAATGATTAAAAGATAAATCATTGTGTTATTATGTGATGAATGGTTTATGGTAGATGAATTATTTTTCTTGCCATTATCTTGTTACATATGTGCTTTCTTTATGATAGTGGTTTGCAGAGCCCAGTGGTGGATGCTCATGGTTAATGTATTAGTACTAGGCCTATGGTATAGAATCATTTTATGCATGTTTGAGTTGGTTATTAAGCTCAACCTCTTCCCAGGTAGTTAAAACTTTATCTTGTTTGTTGTCAAGTTGGTTTATCCTGGATTTCATTTCTCATACCAGTCCCACCCAAAATCTGAGAAGAGAATAGTCCTAAGCTGAAGGAAGAGCCTTCTGAAAACACAAATCTCATCGATAAATTGGTCGGATCATATGATCTAGAGAACCATTCCATGCTAAAATGTTGTAAAAATTATTATTGGGCCTCAGTGGTGGGTTTGGTCACTACTATTGAAGTAAGGTATTTAAGACCCATCAACAAAACTAGCACTAGAAGGAGGGCTTGAGGAATGTCAGTTGAATATATTTTATATAGCATTTCAAATAGCCTACAAGTTAAGTAGCGACCCACATGCATGGTTGGTCATTCAGAGACATCCCACATGCCCAGTACTCCCAGGCGAATTGCTCACCCTGTAGGAAGAACATTTTCACCACGAAATACCTTAAGCCTTTCCTCTGAAGTAAACCAATTCATGAAAGGAATCACCAGAGCCTCATTTGTACGGTCAGTGTGTTGTCCTTGGCTCCCATACTCCCTCAAAGAAAAACCAAGTAGAGCAGGTGGTTAGCACTCAGATGAACTTTTGTACACTACGTACATAATACTTAATTTCACGACTCTGAAATCAAGAACCTCTTGATTTGATACACAGAAACACCAGGTCGGTGGCATCTCAGAGCTAAACAAATTTTGAAGAAGAAGTGTTTGACTCAGGATGCGAAATATGGAAGGTATGTAACCATGTATAAATAAGGGGAAATCCCTCTTAATAAAAACCAACCTTGGTTGGACAAATACGTTGTGGTCGTCCCTGGACAAGTACACAATCTTCAGACATCCGGAGAAGCTTCTTCCTAAGTACGACCCTGAAACTTCAGGTTTAATTGAATATCATATCAAGAAGTTCATACTGGTGATCAAAATTATGAGCGTTCAACATGAAGACATAGTCTACAAAATTTTCCCCTACACATTTGAAAATTAGCTTCCACATGGTATTTTATTTTGCCAGTAGGATCTATAACCCGCTGGACCAAGTTCCAGAAATATTTTCTATATAAATTTGTGGAAGAAAATACTATGGGAGCTCTAATAAATTTGAAGTTGTTCCACGACCACCATGGAAGGATTCGAGAAAAGAAAGGGTCAAATATTTCAGTCAAATATTCACAAACATCTTAAACAAATTCCAGCCCACGACAAAACCAACTCAAGAGTTGCAAATCGAGGTTTATGCTAACGTGCTCTTGACTTCTATTTCTATGTTTGTAAAAAGATCATCTAAGCAAAACCATGGCAGAAAATTTGGAAGAGGCCAATACAATAGAATTCCATATGAAAGGATGTAAAGAAATCCATGCCTCTCTAGTGAGAAAATAAATCCAACCCCTCCTAGGAGAGAACTCCTTTTGACTAGACCGTTGGGGAAACAAGTTGAACAAAATCCCGTACAGGGTAATGGAGATATAGAAGATCTACAATGCACATGGTTAATAAATTATTGAATGAGATCATAGACATGAACATAAATTTGAAACCAAGGCCAAAGGCCTATGAATTTTCTTTAAAAGCTTCACCACCTTTCAAAGCAGTTGAATCTCCCCCAACCAACTTAAATGTTGATCTAGGGAATGTGGCATTTGATTCTTTATGTACTTATCACAAGGAAAACCACTCCGAAAGAGACTACCCTCAATGAGTACATGCCATGAATTTGATGGCCAATGGGTTTCTAGGCGAAGTCTCCCTAGCTGAACAACCAATCCCGGTTCGGTTATGAATAATGTTGACCAAGAAGAGATTGACCCACCACAATATACAACCATGTTGATATGGATCCCAACATTTCCATGCCTTCTGACCTGTGCCCGAGTCTAGGGAACAACCTTGAAGTTTCATTGATATAGACATGCAATAAAGGTCAGCCTGGCTCGAAAGATACCTACGTCACCTAGGCCTCGAAAAGTAAGATAACTCGAGATCACTTGAAGACATATTTCGCTCTTGGTAAAATCCTATACACATTCATACCCAAGAATATCACAAACTAGATTACAACGTAGTCAAAAATTTTAAGAAGCTAAAGGCCAACATTTCAGTTATGAATATATGCGAGGATTCCTCAATAGAAGGGACTTTGTGTTACAAACTTTGAATTCGATTAGAAAAACCAACGGCAGAAATGGTCTGAAAAGAAATCGTCTCCTGCAGATCTAGTGAGAAAGACAACTGTGAACACTTGTTCGGGAGATGGAAAGGAAAATCATGTTGTCCCACCTTTCCTCTTAACATTCTAAGTATTCAATAGAAACCTTCATAAATGTTTGGTGTTAGATTTTTGGAGGCGTCTTTGTATTATTCCCATTCTGTTTGAAAAAAATTAAATGCCATACCTCTCAAAAGTGATAAACATGTCATACAATTGGATAGGACCCAGGTCAAAGTCTTGGTGGAACTCAAAGATGTGATGATCATAATATTGACACACCCCATGTTTGTGCAAGTGATTGACATCATCGTGATAGTAAGGATATCCTAGAGGCATATGGGCTATTATTGAGTCGATATTGGTATGAAAATCTAAATGGGTACTTCAATACAGAATGGGAACACCTTTGGCTACCACTAAAGGGATACAAAGAACATGATCAGGATCGGTAGGGAGAGATATTTGAAAAATATGGTCACTAATCTAGAAACCTCGAACAAACCCTCGTCCATAGATTTCCCCATACTGGGCAATTATTCCTACAATTCCTACTTCGGAAACTTTGCTCCTCTCTCATCAGATGTTCCTCTTACCCAAAACTATGAATTGATTTTTCAGGAGAAATCGATGATACTGACAGGAGACATCCTCTTCTGTCAAAACCCTATGCTAGATCTTGCGGAACAAAAGGTCAGAAAGAAAGAAACTAATAAAGGAAACAAAAATAGCGATTAGCTCACAAATTTGGAATTTATATTTGGATGGATCTAAATCACAAGAAGGTCGGAGTAGGGTGCATCCTCATTGATCCTAAAGGAGTAGCGATCATTTCCTATCTTATAGGCTAGGATTCGAATGTACCAATAAAATTGTCGAATATGAAGCTCCGGTAAAAGGATTAAAGAAATCCATAGATTTGAATGTCAAAGGAGATTCAAAGTTTGGAGACTCTGAAATTATTGTTAGACAAGGAATACTATACATTGCAATTCTCTCCACATAAATAATTACCAACATGAAGTACACAGACTAATAAAATGTTTTGAAGCCTTCAACATCACAGTGATCCCCAGAGCAAAGAATATTATTGTTGACTCCTTGGACACAACCACTTCCAGGCTATCGCCTTTAGAATATTATGAAGCCTCTTGATTCACTATGGATATTCTCTACAAAATGTCGGTACCTAATAACATTTCCAATTGGAGAGTCTTTGAAGGAGAGGAACATATTATAAAATTCTTAACCAACCAAAGAAAATTTCAAAGATCTCTCTATTGATGATGAACAATTCCAAGAGTAATCAACTGACCGATCTCGGACCGGACAACCTATGGATAAATCAAAGGCTCAAACAATCTCGAAAGGGAAAGCTAATCTAGAAAATCTGCTTGATCTGAAAGAGCGATTTAAGAGACCCTAAAAATACAAATCTTGATATCTCTTGTCCTGCATGAAACTTTAAATCTTGGGACCCCAGAAAATTAAAAGAATGTGAATCTCGAAAAGACTATATCTAAGGAAGAGGAGGCTTACTCAAATTATTCAAAAAATCACAGGGATGTCTTATGGTCCTATAGGGATTTGGCGTGTGATAACCACATCATTCAACACACCATCCCGTTAAAACCAGAAGTGAAACCCTTCCAACAAAAAATCTAAAATTATCATGTCGCTAAGAACTTCTCATGTATCTAGAATTAAAGAAACTTTTAGATTCCAAAATCATTTTCCAAGTTAGGCATTCCACATGGGTAGTGAATCTTGTTCAGTGAGGCAGTTGGGGAAATGCGCCTATGTGTAGATTTTAGGAACCTCAACAAACCTTCAGAAAATAAAAGTACCGGTACCACCAATGGAACAACTCTGTGAAGCAGGTGTCTAGATGAATATCTTCTCTCTACTAGGCTGTTTCTTGAAGTTTGGCAAGTGTTGGGTTTAGAGGAAGATCGTTTTAAAACCACCTTTTGAACCAAATGGGGAAACTTAAACATAAACACATGCCTTTTTGGGTTAGTGTCAGGGAGAGACCTTCCTGAAGACCATGGATGTATCTTTTCGGGGACTAATAAATAAATGTGTGGTAGTGTATCTAGATGTGTGAGTGTATTTGAAGAATAGAGAAGAGCACATCCAACACTTAACTTCAGTTTCGAGGTGTAGGAATCACGGTATATCCTTAAACCCTAAGAAAAATATCTTCAGTGTCGAGGAAGGTAAGATGTTAGGTCACATTATATCTGTCTGAAATTCGCATAGACACGGAAAGGATTAAGGCCATAGCTCAATTTTCATTACCCCATAACAAGAAAGCAATGCAGTCCTTTTTTGAGCAATTTAATTTGTGAGAATTTCCTCTTACAACTTCTGTGAAATCATCAAACCCTTACAAATGATGATTCTAGGATGTTGAATTTAAGTGGGATGATGAAGGAAAAAGTGTAGAGGAAGAAGTCTCTATTGAAATCTTGACTTCGCAACACCAGGGCCCGATTTCAATAGAGACTTTTCCTTTATACTTTCACCTCCTATGTAATGTCGTTAGTTCTGGGTTTTGAATCAGATGGATGATGACAAAAATGAATCCCAAGTGTCATTTATGAGTACCAATACTCAAGGAGTCAAGCTCAATTATTCTTCACATGACAAACAAGCCCTCACCTTGAGTTTATAGGTAGTAAAATCATTCGGTCTTACATATTCGAATCACACCCTAAAAATATTGTGTAGCACCCTCTGATCCCGATCCTTGTTTACCCAACAATAAATGGGGGAAATAAGAGGGAATTTGGATGGTAGTAGTTCGAGAATTTGATCTAGATATAAAACACACCAAGTTAGTAAAAGGACAAGGAGTGAAATACAAACTACTTAAAATCCCGGGATCAAGTAAATGAAGATATTAGATGGGAGAAAAAAATGGCACTATAGTGTGGTGAATTAGAATACATATCCCCATAACAAGGATTTTGGTATAATGATTTAACTTATCTTATACATCACGGGACTTGTCCTAAACCTCAACTCTAGGGAAGGAGATCATCAAATAAAATATTCACAATATTGCCTTATAAATTCATTGTTCTTCTGGATCATCTATGATGGGGTACTATTAATATGTCTAGAGCGTGAAGATATGAATAAAGTGTTGAAGGAAATCATGATGGCCCACTGAGGGACATGTCATGAGGAAAACACCACTACTCATAAGATTCTGAGAGCGACTATTATTGGTCCACCTTGTTCAAGGACACTCATACTTATGCTAGAAACTATAAGACTTTTCAAATAAGCTTGGGGAAAGGAGAAGCAGGTCCACTCCAAACTGTGACTATCTCTAGGCCTTTTGAGCAAAGGGTTGAATATCATAGGAGAAATTACACCTAGCTATTCAAAACTGCACAAATTACATTCTTCTTGCCGACTATTTCATGAAATGGGAAGGCCATTCCTCTTACTCATGTAAATGATAAGGTAGTAATCCAATTCATTAAACAACAATTGATCACGAGGTTTGGTGTCCCTTATGTTCTAGTCTTTGATAATGCAGCTTAATTTTCTTTCCACCCTATTGACTGATTTTTCTCTAGATAAAGTAATCATAATTAAGTGCCTACCAAGTTATTATCCCGAAATGGTTTGGCGGAATCAACGAATAAAAAACTAGTAAGAATATTAGAGAAGACGGTTGTAGATAACTAAAGAAATTGTAATCTATCATCCCATAATGCTCTATGGGATGATAAGGTCACACCCAAATAAGCTATAGGAAATTCCCCATACCTTTTGTTCTCTGAGGGAAAGAATCCTTCCTCCCAAATGGGCTTTATCTTTCATCTCTTCAACTAGCCCAAGATTACGACAGGGAACCTTCATCGGTCATGCAACAAATAATTAACACTTTGCTCATGTTGGAACAAAAGAGAAAAGGCTAAGTCAAAATTCTTGGCTCATCAATATATAGTGAAAAGATGGTTCGATAAGCATAAGGCTTGTTGTGCTACTTATATGTGTAATATAATGCGCTCATTAATTATCAATTCGAGATTCATAATCAGCGAGTTACATGACACCGGTAAGAAAGGTAATTTTAATGTCATGAGTACAGAACTAAGCTAGATTATGCATCTTTGGAAACAAAAAAAACTAGTAAATCAAAACACACTTTGGTTGTCTTTCCCAGAGAGGCTATCTACTCCATTATGGCACATTACCAAGGTATGAGATGGAGTTATTTTGAAAGATCAACTCTACTATCTGAACTAGAAAACTAACTATTCAATCCCAGGACTTCTGAAGGTAAATCACACATCAATCATCAAGAGACATATGGGTAGTTCAATGATCAATATCTTGAGTATGTTGTGGTTCTGTGTGTTGTTTTGAACTTCACTAGTTCTCCTTCAAAATATGTGGACTACTCTTGCCAACATTTATGTCCATGAAATGAAATCAAATTCATAGAAACAGAAACATAGCATATGCAAAAGATCTCCTATAATCGAAATCCTAGTTTGAACTATACTACTATCATCTGAAAGAATCAAAACTTCATTAGCCTAACATTTATACTATTGAAATCAACTACTAACACTAATATATAAGGATGTCGACCTTTGTTGGGTGGTGGGCCCTTGCGACTTCAACAGGTCATTATTTGGAAGTCTGACAAGATTTATTTCAATCCACATTCCTCTTAACATAGATTCAAAACATATAATTAAGCTATGCTAACAACTCAACTCACATTCATTCATAAATGATCAAAAGACCTGGAAATAATTGACATCCTTCTATTAAACTTCAACTCAAAATCTATTATGAAATATGTAACACTGGTTCACAAACTGTGTCATGCTAACTCTCTACTACCTCCACCACCCTTGCCATGACTATTTAAGCAGTCTTGATGCGTGGAAACACAAGGAATTGAAGTTACTATGAGATCAGTCAATTGTCAAATTTATATATTAAATTTTGCCATTTTTAGAAACTTATCCCTCATGACACAAAGTGTATGAGGATGGAGCAATAAACAAACAAGCTTATCCCTTAACCTTGCTAGGGCTTTAATGATTTAGAAAACATCCAACAATTATATTTGGTATGATATGGAGATTCAGCAAACATCCAACAATTATATTTGGTATGATATGGAGCTAAACTTGGTATATTATGCTTCCTATATTGGTACTGGATCGTGACAGGTGAGATTCGGTAAATGGTACCGGATCTGAACAGTATGCAAGTGGTTGGTACCAGACTAGAATAATCTGTGGCTTTTGGTACTGAATCTCGACAGTGGATGGTTCGGTACCGGATCTAAATGGAAGGTGCACTTGGTATCGGATTCGGACAGTGGTAATCTGGTGCATAAGTACTGGATGGTTGAGTTGGTACAGAAAGGATGGACTCATCTAAAGGTCAAAGGTTACACATGGAAAATTAAAACATTAGTACATGAAACATTTAGTCTCCTAGCTCAATAAACCACAAAAATGCATGAATTAATTATACTTTAGCTTATGACCTCATCAATGACTAATGGTAGTGTTCTTTGTCATTTATCCAAGCTTAGGTAAGACAAAAAGGTATAGACGAGGAGTATAATAGGGTAGTGGGGATGTCAATTTATAGGGTCAATATTCCCCCATGCCAAAATCATTGCATGTCCTCATGAAATTGAAACAAACCCAAAAAATTTCAAAATTTGAGACTCCATTCTTTACTTTTGTAGATCAATGATGTTGATGGCTGAGGCTTCTTCTTTTAGTTCCATTTTTATGACCCTAATGTATTGTAAGAGTCTTAGTACCTTATTGAGCTTATTAGAAGTCTCTTCATGGTCATATTGAAGTTGTTGGCTGGTTGCCTTTAGTTGCTCATTTTCCTTTTTGATATACCTGTCCAATAGTTGGTATTCCATCACTTCTTGTTTGAGTTCCTGGTTTTGTTTTTGCAGCTCCCCAATCTTTTTCTTCATCTGTTCTTTTGTTAAGGTTCTTGTTGACCCCATTGTTTCTGGTTGGATGTATTATCTTTCCTCCACTTCCTCCCTCATCCCACATAAAGTAATAGTGACTTGTTCCTCGGTCAAGATAGGGATGTCATACTGGACTGATAGGTCTTTAGAAGGGGAGGTCAGATCTATTGGATCTTCATGTGTATGAGGACTGACAACTTCTTTTCCTTTCATTGTCATGCTCCTTGTGGTTCTTTTACAAGGGGGTACTGGATCAGAGGTGCTCACGGGCTTCCTTTTCTTCTTTTTTGTTTGTGGAATGGTTACAAGGGATTGTTCTGTTATCTCCTAAAATTACACTGCTAAGTTTTCAAATTTTAGGTGATAGGAATGAGTCAAAACAATTTGTTCCTAAATTTTTTAGAGTACATTAGATGGTCTATTTTTTAAGTCTAAATTCGAAAGAATCATCACTTCTGGTCTTGGCTTTCGAATTTTGAAATCACAGGTTATGGTGGTTAAAGGGGTCTATCAAATGACTTGTTAACCACCAAAAGTTGACCTTTCCAGTGGATAAGAGGCATCTAGAAAAAGGCCCATAGCCATCAAAAGCATTTCCATGTTCAATTTAAAAAAAAACTAGTGCTTTCGCACGAGCCTGATGTCAAGCCTAAGATTATGTATCAAAGCGCATATTCCTTAATTTACCAACGTCCCAGAACCAAATCCTATGTCCACGAGTCTTAGCTAACTCACAAGTAATACACATGCCCAATTCTAATAATAAGCTACAAGCCAACGCTTATGACAGGTAAATACATCAAGTTATGTGCTAACTAAGTCAAAGCCACCATCCAGGTCACGTCCACATGTCAATTCATATCCATTAACCAACAGATAAACTGAGTCCACCTGCCACTCATTTGATCTAAACTGAGTCCACCTGCCACTCATTTGATCTAAACTGAGTCCACCTGCCACTCATTCAATCCAATCCGAGCCACAATCCAAACGCAGGCAGCTGACAGGTGCCAAGGGATGGAGTTTTTATTATGCTTGTACAGGCGTTTAAGGAGCTCCATTGCCAGGTATCAGGCCACGAGTTAAGCTAAAACTAAAATCTCACGTAGATGTCCGATGGTGAATGTAGTTTGGCTAAACAATGTTTGGACAGGTTGAAGATATCTAGCCACCAATTGAGCCACGATTCAAGTCATGAAAAAAGCCATAGGCTTAAGCTACAAAACGCATACCCCAGAACAGAGTACCTGAGTGCTAGGTTAAATCCATATGAAGGCAGCTGGCTATAAGGAATACCCACGAGATGAGTATATATAAGGGTAAGGTACTGGATCAACACATTGTCTGTTAGAAATGGATGACGAATTGTTATCCATAATTTTGGTTGTCATGATGATGTAATGATGATGGAAAAATCAGGCTCTTCAATAGAACACTTTCCTGAGAAAAGTTACCTTTGTCTTCTTCCAGAAATCATATTTTTAAGGGAGGTTCGCAGGCTACCTATATATTTTCCTGCAAGAATGCATGATTCTCATAGGCTGCATTAAGCTGGGGTGCGAGAGGTTCGCACTGTACCTAACTATCATGGTGCGAACATCTTCTAAAGGAAGGAAAAAGATAAATTCTCAAACCTTCTAGAAGGGAATCTTCTGGAAGGATGAGTTGGCATTCGAATGGTTATCTAAGTATTTGTTTTCCTGATATCTTGGGATCATTCCTATCCAAGTAACTAATCTATTCTCTCCTATATATTGAGGGGAATGCTCATGGAAAAGTTTAGAAGCAAACTAGCAAGAGATTGATTGGAGAATTAGTGGAAGATTGTATGAAGGACTGATGCTATAGCAGCTAGAGACACCAGCAAGGTTATCAAAAGTGGTTGATTTTCTTCATGCATGAGCAAGTGTGTGTGTCAGATCTAGGAGCCATCGAAAGGAGTTTTGCAACATCAAGGCTCAGGTTGTAAGTTTCACTTTCAATCAATATAATATAGTAATATGTCCCTTTCCCATAAAGCTAATGTCACTTTATTGTATAACTCCTTGATCATATACATAGATTAATTGTTGAATATATTGAATTGTCTTCACTTCGATTGGTTTGTTTTGTTGTGGTCTGGATGATACAAGAGCATTGGAGCGAAGCTTGGAACAACAAAGACCCAAGGAAGCAATCATAAGGTATGTACATGATTCTTGCCTCCTAGTTCATTCAACAATTAAAATCTAGGGAAAGTGTATTATTTTGTCCTTTTTTTTCTAGATCTAGGTGGATCTAGGGAGATCGGTTTGTGTCCGCACTCACGGATTTATCCTGAAACAAAATTGGCGACTCCACTGGGGACATTCCCTTTTTCTTTATGGTCTTTTACGTTTTCTGTGGCCATTTTCTCTAGTTTCATTTTTCTCCTGTCTTGTCAGTCTCTGAGTCTTCAGGATATTCTGATAGACTTACTGGGTTTAGAATCCTGTCTGAATTTTACTCCATTCTTCAAAAAATTTGTCATGTTCAAAAGTTCTCGCACTGTGTTTAACTACAGCCTATGAGAACTGGTCAGTTTCGCACCCTGCACATAGGGTCCAGTGCGAACACCTCGCACCTTGCTACAAGGTTTCCTGCGAGAATCTTAGCTTCTCGCACTGTGTAACACTGCTTGCCTACGAGCAAGATTTTTGAAAATTTTGAAATTGAGTTTTGGTTTTT
>SNQJ01S0093029.1:4398-16859 GCA_010110895.2 Picea sitchensis
CCATTGTTGTTATTATTTGGTTCAAACGAATGAGACCATTAATATTGACATGTCTGTATATATATTGCTCAAAGGGCAGTTTACATCTTCGATCTTCGTTTTAAGCTTTTTGTCAGCTTTTGTTTCTTCCATTTTGTTTTAAGGTTTTTGTCAGCTTTTGTTTCGTGTTTTAAGTTTTTTTTTCTTGCTTCTTGTTTTAAGATTTTTTGTCCGCTTTTGTTTTAAGCTTTTTGTCCGCTTTTATGCTTTGCTTTTTTGTCAGCTTTAGTTTCCTTTTTCATGATTTTCTTAAAAAAAATAAAATAACACAATATAGATTCAAAATGTTGCTTTTTGTTTTAAGCTTTTCGTCAGCTTTTGTTTTCTGCTTTTTTTTTTGGTCCGCTTTAGTTTCCTTTTTCATGATTTTTTTAAACAAAAATTTCATAAAACAAAAAAATAACACAATACAAATGCAAAACGTTGTTATTTCATCAATGTGGTTTAAGTAGCTCTTCTCATATCAACAACATGGTATTGTGAAGCTTTGTTTACAAACATCCTAGATTTTTTTTTGTCAAATTTTAATCTGAATTATTTTTATAAGGTGGTCTCTTTTTTGGTTTTAATAAATCAAAAAATCGCAAGAAAAAAACACTATAAGATCCATATATTAATAGACCAAAACCTTATTCCAATCAAATTGACATGGTTACTTATATTTAGGGAATGGATTTAATGTTTCCGAATTTGTTAGAAATTTCAATTTAATTAACCTTGAAGAAATGATGGATTATATAAGTGAATTTGTCATTACAAGAAGGCATTGCAATTCTTGCCAATAACTAGGATGTCTCTTATGTTTTGTTCTTGTTATTCCATTGGTTCTACTTCTCTAGTTGTTTTAACTCGGAAAATTGGATTTGTAACTAAAACTAGCACTCAAACTATTCTGACTAGAGCTATTGTTTTTTTAGATCTTTGTAGCTATTCCCACAAGCTTGCCACTAGAAATAGGATGTTTCACTCATTGTAGGCCGCCTTGCTAGTGTTTTACATTTTGAAATACAAGACGAGCGCCATTTTCTATAGGCACTATTTCTATGTAGCTATTGTGAAATGTTGGTATTGAATCTATTTCAAAGGAAACTTGTTCGACAAAGTTGAAAAGACTAGATAATTTGAATATGCTTATTCTAGTTGATCAACAGCTTATGGCACTTTCTCCTCCACATCCACTAATATGGCTATAATGCTAGGTAAGCATGATACAAAAGGAAAAAAATATTGTGGTATAACACAAGATAGACTCAAAACGTTACTCCATGAGTGTGATTCAAATAGCTCCTCTCGTATCAACAACATGGTTCTGTTGTCCTATCTTATTGCCATATTGAGAAGCGTTGTTTCCAAACATCCCAATGGCCATTTTGTCAAACTTTAATTTTAATTCTTTTTATAACGTGGTCTCCTTTTTGGTTTTAACAAAGCAAAAAATGGCAAGAAAGAAACACTATAAGACCCACATATTAATAGACGAAAACATTATTCCAATCAAATTGACATGGTTACTTATATTTAAGAAATGGATTTAATGTTTCCGAATTTGTTAGAAATTTCAATTTAATCAACCTTGAAGAAATGATGGATTCTATGAGTGAATTTGTCATTACAAGAAGGCATTGCAATTCTTGCCTTGGGTTGCCAATAACTAGGATGTCTCTTATGTTGTTGTTACTTGTTATTGCATTGGTTCTACTTCTCTAGTTGTTTCAACTCGGAAAATTGGATTTGGAACTAAAACTAGCACTCAAACTATTGTGACTAGCTCTTGTTTTTTTAGATCTTTGTAGTTATTCCCACAAGCTTTCCACTAGAAATAGGATGTTTCACTCATTGTAGGCCGCCTTGCTGGTGTTTTACATTTTGAAATACAAGACGAGCGCCATTTTCTAAAAGGACTATTTCTATGTATCTATTTTGAAATGTTGGTATTGAATCTATTTCAAAGGAAAATTGTTTGACCAATTTGAAAAGACTATATAATTTGAATATGCTTATGCTAGTTGATCAACAACTTATGGAACTTTCTTCTTCACTTCCACTAATATGGCTATAATGCTAGGTAAGCATAATAGGAAAGGAAAAAATATTGTGGTATAATGGTGTATTCATCGTTTCCATTCTATGCATGTTAGGTCAATGATAGTAGGTATTGTGGATAATCTTGCTTGACCCAATTCATACCCTCTGTAGTTATCCATTTCTATTGTTTATGGCTTACATAGGTAGAGTGGAACCAATCCTTGTATTGAATGCAACGACTTGCTCTAATTGCTAAGAGAAAGATTCATAGGAGGAAATTTGTATATCGGGTATGTTTGCAGTGAAATTACTTCTCCGCCCTCAAAAACATCTTCCTGCATTGAGAGTAATATGACCTTAGGCCCTTCTATAATTTTCTCGAGGTTGCCTTCAAGTTCTATTGATCTAATAGAAGTGATGTGTGTGGCCTATAAGAACCAGTTGAATTTGTGTTGTTGAATATGTGGTTATAGCTCCCCATTACCCATGATCAAGAGCTAAAGGTAGTGCAAAGGTCATGGCGGAGGCAAAATAAACTATCACGATTGGTATCCTTTGTGGACAAACCCTCATCACCACAATGAAGGATGAGCGTTACTACCTATCTAATGATAGCATCGGAGAGGTCGATTAATGCTAAATATATATCGAGAATTACTTTCTATCATTAAATGTTTAACTAATTAAATAACGTTTCTAGAGTTGAAACATAGGAGATTGGCATCTAAAATGAAAGTCAATTGCCTTTCCTCGATACGAGGCCAAATACTGGGAAGAATATTGTAACTTTTGATAGAAATATATGAAACTATAAGCTTATAAATAATCTCAATGCATGGGAACTTAGTTTCATATGATCGATTCTACTTACTCCAAACTAGTTTCAAGTTTTAAGAAAAATGACAAATTGATTACCATATTCCAACGCTAAAAGGTGGGTACTAATAGTGCTTACCTTATATAGAAGGTAAGGTCATATGGTTTCATATATTAGGAGAAAGAGGCATCTCCAAAAGCTACATGTTGTCTCTCTCTACTTATGCATTTGGAAACTAATTCTTTCCTTGAACTTTGGATCTTATAGGAATTTTTTCATCTCTCTCCATATGCATTTGGTAACTAGTTCCTTCCTTGGACATTTGATTTCGTGGACATTCTTTTTGATAAATCTTTGACTAGATTTCATAGACATTAATTCCGATAAATATTTGGCAAGTGCACATAAAATCTTTATTGTTCATCTCCATGCCCATGAAGGAGATTGTTTGTAAGTGCTTAGGGATAAGGAAGAACTTTTTTCACTTTCAACAAATATCTTCCTAAATGGGGATCTCACTTTTCTTGAAGTTGAAGATATTAAAATAGAACAAATGTAAGTGGTTGTTTCTAATAAACACAATAGCTATGCAATTGTTTAAAACTTACACACAATTAGTATTCATGACTATACTCCATGTAACACACTTGCTATCTACTTAATTATAACATGCACAAGGTTTGAAGGGACGTTCATGTATCTCTATTTGATGTTGAAATTATATTGGTACTATATGGTCCTCTCTATGTATTTTCTAGGTTGTCATTATTAAAACATATATTGGGGTTCTCAGAAAGACAAAATATGAAAGCCTTGAACTATCCCTTTCGAATGCAGGAGTACACCCTTTCAAATTGTGGAATCCTAGGCAAGTATCCAATTATTTTTGTTCCATTGTAGAGGAGTTGAAGGGGGCACTAAAGCCTTTGTATATCCAGAAAATTGACAACCTACACATAATGGAGGGCCCAACAAGGGGGTATTAAGGAATGAGTGCATGTCGTTGGATCCCCTCACCAATTGAAAAATTGGGAAAAAGAAAGGGATCCCATGGGAGCTTGAATGGAGATGGTTTGTAATGGAGCATGGTACCCGAGGGGGTTCTTCTCAATCAAACAAAGGATGAGGTATAATAATACCAGTCAATGAATGATACCATGAGTTAGTCAATGAGGAAATTAAGGTGGTGGTTGGTCGTAAATGATATGGTGGATAAATACATGAGAGGCCCCATAGTCATTTGTCAGGGATGTTTGTTTAATAGTTTGGGGATTTTAATGAATGTAGATTGAGCATGGAGGGGAATGGTATTATCATTCATGATCGTTAATTCCAATGGAGATAGGAGAAAAAGGATAGTTCACACAATGGAAGAAGGAAGATCTCATGAATCCCATTGTAATACCAACCAAGTTTTAATTTGATGGGGAGTTTGAGGCTTTTGAGAGGTGCATAGCCCATATTTTTGCGAAAGATGAAGAAATCAGTGAGGTCTAGATCTAATGTTTGAAGTGTTAATTTAATAGACTAGTGTTGCATGTAGATTTTCCTCCATTAATAAGTTGTGTGCATTGCTTTGAAAAACACTAAATCACATTAAATGCAGTTAATACAATGTACAATTGACGCTACGTTTCAGACAGGTGGAGTCGAATGGGATTTATAGAATGTGCAGAGGATTTTAAAAGATTCACACTCTGAGTTAACCAGGAAGCCTTACCTAACCACTATCCTGTATCCTGATACTTTTAAACTAAAGGGGTCTGCTTATATTACACTTTTCGTAGAGGAGTATAGTCTAATACTCTACTTTTACCTAAGCCCGTTTGGTCGGTTTTATTATGTGATTATGTGTATCGGCCAATGCATGAGGCCTAGGCTGTAAATCCCAAAGTCGTTTGTAATGTAAACATATGGTAATAGTTTATATGTATGGTTTAACGCGTAAGGTTTAGGCCATAAAATCCCAAAGTCGTTTTTATTGCTAAGACTCTGGTAATGGTTATAGGTACAAACAGATAGGAAAGTAATTATAATTAGACGACTTTAAATAAATATTGAAATGGGGAATATGCACTTATTATATCATCGATTTGAAAAATTTAAGTTGAATGGTAATGACAGCTGATGACAGTAAGGACTCTAGTAAACTCTCAGATTCAAGCTATATAATAGAAAGCCTACTTTCTTGAATCCCGAAGCTATTCATGGATAAATGTACAAACAATTTTATTTTTTTTTATAGTTTTTAAGGTACATTACTTATGGTATCAGAGCAAAAAGTGACAACACAGGGTCTGAACAGGGCCACATTAATTTCTTAGTATATATTTCAATTTATGTAAAACTAATAAATCTTATGGTTACAAACATAAAGCCTTTATGTTTTGTGATAATTATGGCAGCTCAGGAGGGTGCAAAAATCAGGATGGAAGGAAATCCACAGAAAGGACCTCCTGGAGATCCAAGACAAAACAGTGATGGAAGCTCACCCATGGAGGTGTTGGAAACATTGAGGAATCTTATTGTTGAACTGCAGATTTTCAAGGACAACAATGAAAAATCGAAAAAAGAACTACAGGAACAACAAGAGATAAATGAAGTCCTACTGTGTAGTATAGTAACAAGGAAAATCCCAAAAGATGATAACCATGATGAAGAGGTCAACAAGATCGAATGAACCAGTGGAAGAAGGGATACCAGCCAGCTCCTTATCGGAATGCAACAAAAAGTTTCCTAAGAAAGGATTTTTACTCCAGTCATCGAAATGTGCAAGGTAGCGGTAAACTGGTAAACCAGGGAACGAAGAAGTTTGGGGACAGCTCCTGCGAGCCATTAAAGTGTTGGGAATGTGGAAAGCCTCATCTAAGGAGGAACTGTCCACATTTAATTTCAGCAAACCTAATTGTTGTTCATAATTTGTAGGAAGCCTCGACAGTGGTAGACGTGGGCAGAAGCCCGCAATCGATAAATGCAACCATAAATGGTCGATAAGCTGACCACCAGTCCTCGGTGGTAGAAATCGAAGTTAAAATCAATGACACTCGAATTTATGTTTTAGTTGACCCTAGAGCTACATTAATTTATATTACTCCTGATGTAGTAGAGTCAAATAAACATAAGAAACTGAAGCATGCAAAATCATGGTTTGTACAACTAGCAACAGGTACTAAAAGGAAAGTAGTTGACCTTATTTTTTATTTTGAGTTTAGCTTAGATGGTCAAAATATAAGAACCAATTTAAACATCCTACCACTAGGATCTTATGATATGATTATCGGGATGGATTGGTTGGAACAACACAAAGCAGTACTAGACTATTACACAAAGATACTTAGCTATAAAGATGATTTTGGCACTGTTAGAATAGCCCAAGGCATACCAAAACCTGTATTAGTCAGACAAGTTTCAACAATGCAACTCAAGAAATGTATTAGAAAGGGATGTCAATTTTATGCCATCCAAGTGATGAATCTATTAGGAAAAGAAGATAAGCCAAAGTTAGAAGACTTTGCGGTCCTACGAGAATTCAGAGACATGTTTGTGGATGAGATACTAGAATTACCTCCTAGAAGGGAAATAGACTTCTCCATAGACCTAGTACCTAGTTTAGCCCCTATCTCAAAAGAACCTTACCGAACGAGTCTACCGGAACTGACAGAATTAAACATACAATTACAAGAATTGTTGGACAAAGATTATATCAGATCAAGTGTCTCACCATGGGGGGCACGAGTCCTCTTTGTGAAAAAGAAAGATTGTGTACTCTAAGACTATGTATCAATTATAGACAACTGAACAAAATGACTATTAAGAACAAATACCCCTGACCTAGGATAAATGATCTGTTTGATCAACTGGCTATGGCCAAGATCTTTTCAAAGTTGGATTTACGATCCGATTATCATCAAGTTAGGATAAAAGACGAGGACATAAGAAAAACAACGTTTCAGACAAGATATGGACATTACGAGTTCATAGTCATACCTTTCGGACTTACTAACGCACCAACCACGTTTATGTGCCTGATGAACAGTATTTTCAGTCAATACTTAGACACGTTCGTGATAATATTTATCGACGATATTATGGTCTATTCAAAAATGGAGGAACATGGTGAACACTTAAGTATAGTTCTGCAAATGTTGAGGAAACACAAACTGTATGCCAAATTTGACAACTGTGGCTTCTATAAAAAAGAAATACAATATCTAGGACAATTTATTTCAGCAGAAGGCATTGCTGTAGACCTGAAGAAGACAAAAGCCATTATGGAATTTTTAGTACCTAAGGATGTAGCATATATCCAGTGATTCATGGGAATCACCAGATATTACAATAGGTTTATATAAGGGTTTTCCAAGATAACCTATCCTATCACGTCATTACAAAAGAAAGGAACCAAGTTTAACTGGTCAGAGAAGTGTCAAGACAGTTTTAACAAACTGAAGGAATTATTGACAACTGCACCCATATTGAAGGTAGAAGATCCAGATAAAGACTTCATCGTATATGTTGATGCAAGTAAAGAAGGACTAGGGGGTGTCCTAACTCAGAAAGGACACGTTATTTGTTATGAGTCCCGAAAATTAAAAGAACACGAGAAAAATTATGTCATCCATGACTTAGAATTGGCAGTGGTAATACATGCCTTAAAAATGTGGTGACACTACATAATGGGCAGAAAATTTCTACTATTGATGGAAAATAGCAAGGTGAAATATTTGTTTAACCAACTAGATCTTAATGCAAGACAAGCAAGGTGGCTAGCCTTCTTAAGCGAATTCGACTTCGAGGTCAGACATATCAAGGGTAAGGAAAATAAAGTAACAGACTCTTTAAGTAGAAGAGTCCATGGGTTATTGGAGATAAATATCAGCAGGGCAGAAACTGATCTGGAACAAAGAATAAGGACAACAGGAATTAACGACGAAAATTACACTAAGATGATGGAATAATTTCAAAACAGTATCACAAACTCAAATAAACCAGATCTAAGTATCGACAAAAAGGGACTATTATGATTTAAAAAAATAAAATTACATACCAGATTCAACAGAGTTAAAATTAACGGTTTTAGACAAAGAGCATAAGAAACCATATTCTGGCCATCCAGGTTACCAGAGAACAATAACAACACTTAGAAAACTATTTTACTGGCCTAATATGAAGGGTGAAACAACAGAGTACTTGGCTAGGTGCCAAAATTGTCAGCAGGTTAAGGCTAAGCACCAACACCCAACTGGCCTATTACAACCATTACCAGTACCAGAATGGAAATGAGAGACTATATCACCTGACTTTATAACATGTTTGCCTAAAACTCAGAAACAAAATGATTCTATCATGGTTGTAATCGATAAAATCAGTAAGTCTGCACACTTTATTCCTGTAAAGTCTACTTTTAGAGCTACAAACATTGCTAAAATACTCATGAAAGAAATTTTTAGACTGCATGTTATTCCTAAAATGGTGATTTCAGATAGAGATGTAAAATTGATATCCGCATTTTGGAAGGAATTGTTTGCAGGGCTAAACACTAACTTGAATTTTAGTACGAGCTATCATCCACAAACAGATGGACAGTCTGAAAGGACAAACCAAATCATAGAGGATATGCTCCAGATGTACGTAAGAAAAAAACCGAGCAAGTGGGAAGACTACCTGCATTTGATAGAATTTGCATATAAAAATGGGTACCAAACTTTGACTAAGTTGAGCCCTTTCGAAATACTGTATGGAAGAAAGTGTATGACTCCAATTAGTTGGGATAACCCGACTAACAGACTCATGGTTGGACCAGTGATGCTCTAAGAAATGGAGAACATGGTAAGAAAGGTACAACATAACTTAAAAGAAGCACATGATAGACAAAAGAGATATGAAGATCAGAAAAGAAGACACTTGGAATTTCAAATGGGAGACCATGTTTGTTTGAAGGTCAAATCGAGAAAAAGCTCGTTGAAGTTAGGGAATTGTGCCAAGATGACACCCAAGTTTTGTGGGTCGTTCAAAATACTAGCTCGAATGGGACCCATAGCTTATCAACTTGCACATCCATCTAATCTAAGAATTCATAATGTATTTCACGTTTCCTTGTTGAAAAAGTATATTCATGACCCTACTCATATGATTGATTGGAACTTGGTGCAGGTGGAACCCAAAGGCGAGTTTCAGGTGGAGCCCATATGCATTCTGGACTGGAGAGAAGTAGTACTTAGGAACAGAGTCATCGATCAGGTAAGGTGAAATGGAAGCACTTTAGTCCTGAGGACGCCACTTGGGAGTTGGAGGGAGATTTGCGGAAATCTCATCCAAATCTGTTCCAAGAAAGGAACGAACACTAAGGACAATGTTTTACTCATCCATTTATGGCAATTTCGAATTTCGAATTTGATAATTGTAATTAATTATTATGACTGTTGGGCAGAGATTTGATTTGACTCAACTAACTATTTGACTATGACACTTGTATAAAAACAAAATATTTTATATTGATTGCAGGAGGGAAAATTGAACAGTCATGTTAAAATCAACTAACCATGACTCCATGAGTGGGGAACATGTTGGAACTACCTCTAGGCTGATTATTACAAGTAGAAAATCAATGATTTGGCCATTGACAGCCCCTGAAAATCAGGGATTTAGAAAGTTGCGAAAATTCCCAAGGGAGGGAAAAAAGGACCTAGGCAAATCGATAAATAGCATATGTGAGGAGGCAGGATGCTGCCAAGTATGCTAGGGAAGGAGACTATTGATTTACTTGCTGTTATGAACACTACTTGAGTGTGAGGCAAGGGAAACTATTGGAGCAGTAGGACATTGGTGAGGAGAAGTTTTCTCCAAGTTCGCCCTTATGGATTCATGTTCAAGATAGGGGGTGAATCGAGTGAGTAGTTTGGCTGCCCTGTTCTACGGTTGGGAGGAACATGGTTGTTCCCTTTGTCTTTCAGCGTATTATTTCAGATATGTTATTTCTGTCCCTTCCCTGGGTAAATGTTATATGATTTCATACATGATAGAATGCAAGTGTTAATTCTAACTAGAAATAATATTAAGGATGAAAGATCGAATGCATCCTTTTGAAGACTTAGGAATTGATAGAATATCTTTATACTAGATCGGAATGGATTATCTTTGTTGTATCACATTACTGTTATGAATACTAATTCCCAAAATTATACTAGCTGAAAGGATATGCCTAGTCAATTCTTATAGAAGATATGTGGTATGGTTTGGATTACTATTGTAGTAAGACAAACCATTGTAGTTGAAACCCCACAAATAAATTGTAATGTAGATTTTTGTTTACCCAGGTATTGAATGCAAATGGAAACTGCACATTTTATATATATACATATGTATGGACGTATACTTATTTTCTGGTATATAAAGGCATGTGCAGCAGTAGAGTAATAACTAAGATTTCTTTCATGTACCAGTTGAATAATCATGATTTTTAGGAGATAGACATAATCGCAAGTGCCTAAGATATACATGTATACATATATTTAAAATACGGAAGTGACCTTGCAAATACCAAGAATTATTATAGAACACCTACAACATTCACACATCTTTATATCAACCGGTGTTTAATGAAAAAGTTATAGGACAAATTGGCCTATGGGTCCATAGGTTGACATGTTGGAAATTATATTTGGAGTGAATCGAATTATCACAGTTTAATTACCATAAATAATCATGGCAGGCGTGACGGCCCAGGGAAGAAGGGACATCCTGAAACTTCACATACCCCTGAATAAATTCATAATTGTGTAAATAACAACATAATCACCTAGAATTTAAAAAGCAAAGCCTTTAACACAAGTACAATAGTTGCAATTTGAATTCATTTATCATCATGCGATCTGGAGTTAATTACAGATAAGATATACATATAGCCGGCAATATCCGAGCACCTTTTATCCATTTAAAAATCCTTTCTTGGAAGGAGACAGTATGTCGCTAGTACATTAAACCAATGAAATAACCAGTATGCCATTACAAGTACGTGGAAAGGAAACCCTGAAATTATTTTAAGAATAATATTACATATCTCATCCAGAATTCAAACAAACAAACATCCCATACTGTGTTTTATTCCAATGATAGAAATTACCATCACAAAACGGGTTACCCTTAATCAAACGGTACTAAAATTAGAACATAACTACATTGTTAATCAAAGGACTGGAAATGGAACACGCCCTTCCTCTAGAACTAAAAGAATGTGACATAGAGGGTTACGGGCATGGAACTTGAATACCTTTGTCTCCAAGAATAGGCTTGAATATCTGCAACTTCTTACCAATGAGGACTCTGCCAAATTTGTACCAGTGAAATATTAGTAACTTAATTTGCCATTGAAATTTTAGAATGATACGAAGACAGGGTGAATGAAAGTATCCATAGAATGAAAATATATCACTTGACATAACCTGTACTTATATTTTATTTTTCCATGGCCATGATCCATTTCCCAGCTGTGGTCATCCACCAATCGAGAGGGGAGGAGCGAGCTTGTTTAAGTTGATGGGTACCCTTGCATCAAAACAGGGCCCCATCATTAGTTAAAACATATAGTTCAAGAAAGAAGTGATACAAGAAACTATGGATTTCGTAATTATAAGAATAGTTCTAGCACCGAATCCAGAGACACTAAAACAGTGAATGAATGTACTCTGAGGTATAGACAAGATACAGATAATATACTAGACGAAATATTCGTAAGGAAACACCATCGAAATATAGTTAATATGAATGTTAAATACAGGAATCCATTTTTCTTAAAATTTAGAATAAAGGATTAAAGTAACATGAAATTATTTAGCCTATTGACAGACCACAGTAAGCCAATATAGAACCCGTAAATATTTATCAGTTATAGGATATAAAGCTTTCGAACTTGAGAGGTATCATTTAGTAAACAAATTTATGAAAGGTCCTTTTAGGGGCTCTCTCTTTGGGGTTACGGGTTATGGGCGAGGATGATATACAAGAGAAAGGGCCCTTTGAGGCAGATGAGTGGAGGTGGGTTGGTTAAACATACTAAACAGAGTATAACTAGCCACGAGGGGAATTTAGAGCCTATGAAACAAATAAAACTCTTTTAATATGGACAAGGAAATACTGCAATTACAGTGCAACGCTCTCACCCTAATAAACTTAATTTCTGGAATGAAACTAGGGGAAAATCCCATAGAAGCTCAATACCAACCAATGATATAGGATGGTGAAGCAGAGCAAAAACAGTATGCCCTAGAGGCAATCTACTCGCGAATCACCAAGAAAACAAAGGAACGCGATATCAACCCTTTCAGAGTTTCCAGAATAGATAAGAATGCGGTAATAAAATTACTTAGCAGAGTGGAGGAACTTCCAGAACCTTCCTTGAGTTTTGGCAATAATAAAATAACCTCTTACTGATAATATAATCACTGCGGCACGTAGGTTACCCATAATGGTTGTAAGAGGAAGAGAACTCAGCCACAAATCTATGACTAGAGATGCAGAGGTAACGAGAAACTCACCAGTGGGTTAGATAGCAATGTCGCCTCCTCTATGAGAAAAACCTCAC
>SNQJ01S0093029.1:16931-36657 GCA_010110895.2 Picea sitchensis
TTAACCTAGCGAACTCCTTCCTTGGAGAATGAGGTCTGCGGGTACAAATGACCACGTGGTGAGATAGACTTGGCACGTCCATATTGGATAGTAGGTCAGATGATGGCCTCGACCATAGCATGTACCCTACCCTCCTTTAATGCCCTGTCCAGGATTAAGTGCATATCGGACCTTCCCCTCTTTTGGTATTCAATGAGCAGTTGAGTAAGGAAGCGCTTGTGCGACTCATGGAAACCTTTAACCCTAAATCACAATAAATGCAGTTAATACAATGTACAATTGACACTACATTCGGGCAGGTGGAGCCGAATGGGATGGTTAAGTGCATATCAGACCTAAACCTTAAATCAAATTAAATGCAATTAATAAAATGCATAGTTGACGCTATGTTTCGGACAAGTGCAGCCGAATGGGATTTCTAGCACGGGTAGAGGATTTTAAAGTATTCACACTCTGATTTAAACGGGAAGCCTTACCTAACCACTATCTCATATCCAGATACTTTTAAACTAAAGGGGTCTTCTTATATTAAACTTTTCACAGAGGAGTCTAGTCTAATACTCTACTTTTACCTAAGCCCGTTTGGTCGTTTTTATTGTGTGATTGTGTGTATGGTCCAACGCATGAGGCCTAGGCTCTAAATCCCAAAGTCATTTGTAATGTAAACATATGGTAATGGTTTATATGTATGGTCTAACACGTAAGGTTAAGGCCATAAAATCCCAAATTTGTTTGTATTGTTAAGACTGTGGTAATGGTTATAGGTACAAACATATAGGAAAGTAATTATAATTACAGGACTTTAAATAAAAATTGAAATGGGGAATAAGCACTTATTATATCGTCGATTTGAAAACTTTAAGTTGAATGGTAATGACAACTGACGACAGTAAGGACTCTAGTAAACTCTTAGATTCAAGCTATATAATAGAAAGCCTATTGTCTTGAATCCCAAAGCTATTCATGGATAAATGTACAAACAATTTATTTTTTTGACATTTTTCAAGGTACATTACAAAAATTAAGGTGGTGGTTGGTCGTAAATGATATGGTGGATAAATACATGAGAGGCCCCATAGTCATTTGTTAGGGAGGTTGGTTTAATAGTTTTGGGATTTCAATGAATGTAGATTGAGCATGGAGGGGAATGGTATTCTCATTCATGATCATTAATTCAAACGGAGATAGGAGAAAAAGGATAGTTCACACAATGGAAGAAGGAATATCTCATGAATCCCATTGTAATCCTGTCCAAAATTTAAATTGATGGGAAGTTTGAGGCTTTTGAGAGGTGCATAGCCCATATTTTTGTGAAAGAGGAAGAACCCGGCGAGGCCTAGATGTAATGTTTGAAGTGTTAATTTAATAGACTAGTGTTTCATGTAGATTTTCCTCCATTAATTTATTGTGTGGATTGCTTTGAATTGCATTGTTGTGTGCTCCTAGTAATTACAACATCTACAGTTAATAGATTGTCTACACTACTAATGTATCAGAGCATGTTTGATCCCCACATGTGAGTGATGATGACACAATGATGTTTTGACATTGTAAAACAATATGGGGAAACATCCAAGACCCTCGCTAACATGGGCACTTGGACCAATTTATTTATGTGAAAGAAAAATATTACATAGAGATTTACAAGAGAGTTTATCACAATCGATCATCGGTAAATGACCCTTAGTAAAGAATGATCTCTAGAAGAGGATAGCCTAAGTGGAATCCGGGTAGAAGAAACCCACATGAGTGCTCCAAAGTTTTTGAGGAAATTATGAATCCCTTAAAGGTCGATGGATTCCTATAGGAAGAGTGGGACAATTAAACTGAACACGTTTCAAGTGTGGACCACAAGGGCACCAAAATTATACGTGTCTAGAGAAATTATATGTCAGTTGAATGCAAGAATAAAGAACATGTAAATCTTGATTAGTGAAGATTACAATTGGGTTTATTGTTGGAGACAACACATATCTTAATTGAGGGAAATGGCTTAGGCTCAAGATTGCAACAATATTTTCCATAATAGGGATTTTGGTCCCAACAATAATAGTGGTGAAGGTGGTCTAAAATATATCTATTCTAAGAAAGAAAAAGGGAAGAACTATGATTTTATTAGTAGATCTTTGCACATACCTATGTTAGGTTATTTACACACTTAGGAGTTAGTTAAGATAAACTTGGTACAATATTTCCTTAGGTTAAAGTGTGTTTCTTTAGTATGCATTTGTAGTTATGTAATCTGACGGTCAGAATTTGTTCTAGACATAAAGTGATCTAATGACTCATATTCTCCTCGATAATAATGGCTATATTGATTCGACCGATCCCACTCATATTTTTGGGGGCTGATGCACCTTCAGACCATGTTGTCTCACAATGTATTCATCCTTTGGTTGATGAAGTGCTCATTTTGATGCAATCTTTGACCGAACCCACTCTTCTTTTCGAGGGTGATTTGCCTTCAAATCATGTTGTCTCACAACCTATTCAGCCAGTGGTTGAGGAAGTGGTTGTTCCGATGAAATATTCGGTCGACCTCACTCTTCTCTTGGAGAGTGTTGTGTCTACCAAATGGTCATGCACATGAAATCCTCGGCTGATCCCACTCTTCTCTTGGAGAGTGTTGAGTCTACCAAAGTGGTCATGCCGATGCAATATTTGGCTGATCCCACTCTTCTGATAGGGAGTGATGTGTATACCGACTATGATTTTAGCATTTCCAGTTCAATACTTTCATAACAAGGGGACATTATGTCCACTTTGATGACACCCTCGCCAAGTCCTAGGATGGTTCCCTTTGATTAGAATGGCCTGGTTGAGCCTCGCCTTCCTTCTTATACGCCTTTTCAAATAAGGGTTGAATTTAATTCAAAAAACATTTACCGATGTATTGTAGATGAAGGAGACTCTGTAAGTATTTTATCTTCCTGAGATTGGAAACCTTTGGGTTCTCCTGAGCTTGTGACCACTTCGCACGAGTTGTTGGATTTTGATAGATGTCCTAGTGAATATTTGGGGATTCTTCCTCAATTTCCTATTTCATTAGATGGTAAGATTTTCCTTGTTTATGTTATAGTGGTGCAAGGCCCATTATATTTCAATACGCTTCTTACGTGTGATTATGTATACACTATGAACGTTGCAGTGTATACTCTCTTTCGGGTGATGCATTTCAATCACAATGGAAGCATTTTCACTATAGACCTATTGGCATCCGATAATCACCATCCAAATTCAACGTTAGTTCAAGATTCCCCTTTATATATATAAGTTATTCATGTAGACTCTAACTCGCCACAGAGAAATTATGTGGCATCTTATCCTCCGTGTTCAATGGGAGCCCTTTCTTCACCCACTTGGTCTGAGTGATATCGAGTTTCCTTTCGAGTTTGATCTCGTTGTTTGTAGATCCTCAAGCCCTTGTGCTTGTGATTCTTTGTTGATAGACTCTTCTAGTCCTGGATAGAACCTTCATCGTCACATGGAATATGGTCAATTTGCTTCCCCATTTGGGACTGTCAACCCTCCTTGTTTGACTGATTTATCAGATTTTGAATTTCCTTTCGATGAGGCTATCCTTGAAGCCATGACTATGGTTTCTATATCGTGGGAAGACTTACACCATGGTTTGTGTTTTCTTCCCTTTTGGGATACTTTCCAGGTTGACTGTCGAAAAGACTCTTGTTCAGATCCTAACATTGGGATCTACTTGAACTACTACCATGCATGAGACGTAAGCTCGTGCGGTGATTTGTACCATATTGTATAGTCCATGTTTTTTGTTTTCAAGTTTTGTATTCAATAACACCTCTTATTTTCTGATGTTTCTATCTATATTGGATTTATTAACTTCTGTTGAGTGTTATTAGCCTTATATGCAAGATCTTGGAGACATTTTTCTTTGACAGTTTCTCATTGTATCGTTCTGTTCTAACAAGTATTGACCGCGAGACTGGCATATAGGCTAGATTTTTTCCTACTTTCATTTTTTTCCTTATCCGTTTCCTAGTTCATTTATCCTTAGGATCGACCCCACTGAATTGCGACACTAACCTTCCTTGTCGATAAGTGTGTCATACTTTATGTGGTAGATCCTTCCTTCGATGGGAATCCTAGTTAGATCCTTTTTTTCCATTTGGTTTCCATGCCATAGTACTTCATAGACATGGGAGTCTTGTTTAGTCCCGCCATGACTTTTTGTTGAAGCCTCATAATTATTTTTTATCTTTTTCTAGCCTATACTCGAGGGAATCCCTAATGAGAATGCTTTGTTTTCTTTCAAGCTCTCTTGAATTTTGAAAGAAACATCCAAAGAGACTTTATTTATTCTTTTTGATCTCATATGGATTACTTGAGAAAAGAAGACCCCCTGGAGTCTTCTTTAATCCGTTTTCAGACTCTCTAGAATGAAAATATTGTCGAGCGATCTTGTTGCACTTCATGGTCATCAAACTCAAATTTGAGGGCACATCTGTCCGGCTGTAGTTTACTCGTTTTTTGGTCCAGATGGATAATTTTAGGAATAAAGGTATTCCCTTGGAACTTCGGTTCACTAGGAGATTATTCTCAGGTGTAAGTTTAACCCTTTTTCAGGCTTGAGGCACTAAATTTTTGAAAAAGTAACATTCTCCTTGGTTTTGGTTTATCTCTTTTTCGTGCCTTGGAAATTAACGACGAAAAAGGAACTCCCTCGGAGTCCATATTTAATATACTTTCAAACTCCTTAAATATGAAATTTTTTTGAGTGACCTTGTTCCTTTCACACTCGTTAATTGGTCCAAATAGAACATCTATTTGGCATGATTTTAATCCTTTTTCCAACCAATAGATTATCCAGGAATAAGGTACGCCTAATGGTACTTGTCTCGCCACGAGAGTTCTCCTAAGTTATATTTTATACTTTTTCGGGCTAAGGCGACTAAACCTAGAAAAAGGTTGTGAGTCAATAGTTAAGCTCTTTTCAGTCTACTTAAAATCGAAAATATAGACGAGTGATTTTGTCTCAATCACACTCATTAAAATGGTTTTGAAGAGACATTAATTCGGTATAATTTTAACCCTTTTTCGAACCGACTAGAATAATTGTGAAAAAGGAAATCCCTAAAGTCTTATGTTAGCATTTTTTCAGACTCTCTAAAACGTGAAAAAACCACCGAGTTTACCTTCTGTGGGATCGTAAAAATTCGCATGCAATGAGTCTTGTTGTGTCATCCTTAATCGCATTGTGGGTCTCATCTTTGCATCATTGGCGTAGTTCCAAATCCATGTTTCTCTCAATTATGAGCTTCAAATCATTCCTTAAACGCAAGCCTTGCAACACTTTTTTCCTTTGTGATCTGACACCTTGACCCATGGAGGACTTTTCTTGAGTGTCCTTATCCTACACATGTCTCCTTTTGCCAAGCATCAGTATGTTCCATGCGCCTTGAACTAGTTTTCTTTCCCGCAACACTCATTCCTCCTCTGTAATGTAGCATTCTTTTATTCCTTTTCAAGATTGTTAAAAATTGGAAAAAGATAAAAAAATCAAATATTCCAAAAAGAGGGGACGGGATATATAAATTATTTTTCGGCAGCAAGATAGTCACCCTTTGACAAAGCACATCCTTTCATTTGTTTTCCAAGCATTGGGATATAGTATGACCTTCCAGAGATATTCTCTCTCCATAGAGCTATGTCCCCTTCCATTTTGTTACTCTTCCAAACATATGGAGATTTTATGGTGCATCCTGCATCACCGACTTATGTCAATGTTACATTGCCCGAGTCTCATCATTTTTCGTTCTTTTTTTCAAGGGAAGTTTTGTCCAACCTGAGTTGTCCAATCTTTCCCCGACAACATGTTGAAGACCTTAGAGTAGTGAGTATTACACTCCTATTGTAATCCTACATGAGTTTTTGAATATATTGAAGTCATTTTTTGAGCTATGGTGTTCTCATCTCCAGCCGCAGTGGTCAATACTTCTTGAAGATGCATATTATTTGTACTTGAATATCATCAAATAATTTTGATATGTATATCCTCTTTGTATTTATAATGGCTATACTTTATATGACATGGATCTATAGTGTACTTGATTGGCATCCATGATTAGTTCATCCCGAGCATGGGTATGCCTGCCTCAGAGGGATTATTATTATGTTGCAGATGGTGCGCTCTCGAGCTCTTGTCCTGTGCTCACTCAACTTTGTGCCTTCCAACTGATAAAGATATTGTAATGTATTCCAGCCATTCGTTTCTCTTTTAACCCCACACATTAGGTGGAATATATTATAGCCCAAATATTCCCTACCTATGCATACATGGCATTGGCCTTTTCACTTACACAATTTTCCAAATGATTGTTGAGAATATTTCTTAAAAAAAACCATTTTTTGGAGCATGTACACATCCTGCTCCACTATTGAATGTGTACACACACTAGTTTCATACTAGAGAACCCTTGTTTACCTACAAAATTTGCAAAAAGTAAAAAGTTGAAAAGATTTTGGCGGAGTTAGCAGGCTATTGGAGGTTTCCCAACCATTTTACCCATTGTAGCACGTCCCCAAACCGAATAACCATATTTTTGTCATATAAAAAGAGATATTCGGATCTTATTCCGACATCAAGCAAGATAAAAGAGAAACTCTGCCAAAATCCATTCCCCCTCTAGCCCAAGTTTTGTAGCCTTTTCTGAGATTCGGCCTCAACATTCCCTCTTCAGCCTTTTCTCCTTATACAATCCCTTCTATTTTCCCAAAGAGATCAGTTGATTGTGAGAGTTAGCATGGGAATGATGCACTTGGAGCAACAATAAGAGGAGCTTGGGCCTTGTTCGCGAAGCGTTTTTATGATCAAGAAGGTTGTAATATTTTAATCCTCAATTTGAATAAGAGTTCTTTTCATGTCCCAGTTCATTGCATATTTGTATCTTTATTTCTTAATACATCTACATTTAAATATGTATGCTAACATTGATAAGTAGAGATTGAATATTTATAGCACATTTTTTCTAAGTGTTCTTGCAGGTCAGCGTCAGGAGGAGACATACATCTTAGGAAACTACAAAGTTGGAACACTTATCCATCTTCCTTCTTCTCTTTTTTCTTTTTGTTTGGGTAGTTTTTGGATAGCTTATGATTAATACTGTCTTTTAATGGAAGTTTGTGCTCTTCCTATATTCTAACCCAGTATAGTAATAGGGGGATTTTCCCCGCTAACACTACTTTGAATACCTTTTGTCTTTTTGAAGAGGCTACACATGAAATTGGATAGATGAAAAAATCATTTTTTTGTGTGATGATGAATTAGACATAGGAATTCCATGAAAAAGGATCATCAACACCTATGAATTCCATTGGCATATAACTATATATATTTTTTATATTAATGTAAATACATATTTTGTTCTTGTAAAAAAAAGTTATATTTGAATTAATAAAAGATCTATGAACAAATTGTACAATACGGTTTTACAAATAAAAAATGATGATTAGAAGACATGCTCTAGGATCTACATATAATAATAGACCTATATACCTTTTAAAACATCCAATTTAATAATTTCTTTGAAACCTACAAGTATACTATTTGATAAACTGAGATAATAACAATATCTTTCGATAGAAAATTCTATACTAATGTTCATGTTTGGGATTGAGTTAGGTGTTCAATTACATATTTACCTTTCCTTTTAGATTTCTTTCCAGCAACTTAAGTCCAAACTTATTAATTGTACTGGGGCATAGTGTATGCATTGTAAATCGAATTAACTTCTTCTTCTTCTTCCATAGGGATGAGTGCAAGCCTTGGAGTGGATGTCAAGTTTCCCATGGAGCCTTTATTTTTCCTTAGGTGTATCCTCCCCAGAGTTTCAATGATATTTATAAGGGCAAAGGACTCTCACATGAATTAGTGGGGCTTCGAGTAACAATTATATATTCTTTGTCTCTTGACCCAAAGTGACTTTTCCTAGTGCTCTTGATTTCTATCAACTAATGGTTCACCTTAGCACTATGTCACCATGTAGTATTCAATTTTGTTTCATTTTGAAAAAGGATTGTGATATCCCCCAAAATAAATTATTTTTGAAATTTAAATTCATTGGAAATTTATNTACATATTTACCTTTCCTTTTAGATTTCTTTCCAGCAACTTAAGTCCAAACTTATTAATTGTACTGGGGCATAGTGTATGCATTGTAAATCGAATTAACTTCTTCTTCTTCTTCCATAGGGATGAGTGCAAGCCTTGGAGTGGATGTCAAGTTTCCCATGGAGCCTTTATTTTTCCTTAGGTGTATCCTCCCCAGAGTTTCAATGATATTTATAAGGGCAAAGGACTCTCACATGAATTAGTGGGGCTTCGAGTAACAATTATATATTCTTTGTCTCTTGACCCAAAGTGACTTTTCCTAGTGCTCTTGATTTCTATCAACTAATGGTTCACCTTAGCACTATGTCACCATGTAGTATTCAATTTTGTTTCATTTTGAAAAAGGATTGTGATATCCCCCAAAATAAATTATTTTTGAAATTTAAATTCATTGGAAATTTATTCCTTTTTTAGTAAATTCGAATTTGGAAAATTTTTGCCATTTTTGGAAATTCCAAATTTTGAATTTAATAATTGTAATTAATTATTATGACTGTTGGGCAGAGATCTGTTTTGATCCAACCAACTATTGGACTATTACACTTGTATGAAAACATAATATTTTATATTAATTGTAGGAGGACAAATGGAACAACCATGTTAAAATCAGTTGATCATGACTCCATGAGTGGGGAACATGTTGGAACTACCTCTAGGCTGATTATTACAAGTGGAAAATCAATGATTTGGCCATTGGCAACCCCTGAAAATCAGGGATTTAGAAAACTGTGAAAATTCCCAAAGGAGGGAAACAAGACCTGGGTAAAATTGATAAATAGCATATGCGAGGAGGCAGGACGCTGCCAAGTATGCTGGGAAAGGAGACTTTTGATTTACTTTCTATTATGAAGACTACTTGAGTGTGAGGCAAGGGAAAACTATTAGAGCTGTAGGACATTGCTGAAGAGAAGTTTTTCCAAGTTCGCCCTCATGGATTCATTGTTAGGCTAGGGGGTGAATCGGGCAAGTAGTTTGGCTGCCCTATTCTACGGTTGGGAGGAACGTGGTTGTTCCCTTTGTTTTTCCGCCAGCTGGTTCAGATATGTAAACCTTTCATTAATCTCTCCTTGGATGTTTTGTGTGTAACTGATATTATGCGTCTACTTGTTCTAAATCGAAGTAATTCTTTCAATGGATGATATCTATCGTGGTATTAGATTTACAATCACAGTCTAAATTCTGGAGTGGTCCCTCCCGAAAATCTAGAATACTAGGCAAATTTATTTAAATACGATTTGAGTTTAAGAGAGCGGATCCATCTACAGTATAGGCTTAATCTGAAGTCGAAATGCTAGGATACTTTGTACTTCTTAAAGAAAACCAATCTGTATAGATACAAGTTTTTTTCTGTGACTAAAGTACTAAAGAGATCTAAATGTGAGCAATCAGATAGGTTTAATTTGATGTCGAAATGCTAGGATACGTTGTATGCTTGAAGAAGACCAATCTGTATTGATATTGGTTTATTTCTGTGTCTGAAGTATTAAATAGATCTAAATTTGAGCAATCAAAGTTGAGTAAATTTGTGCCGAAAGGAAACATTTAAATGTATCACTAATTCCAAACAATTATAAATCTTAAAAGAGACTTCCTGTCTTTTACATCTAAGAATTTAAGAGGAATATGAAATAGAAAGAACCTTATGGATCACATGGGAAATCATATATTATACACATATATATGTATTGGAAATAAAATGCAAACTAGAAGTAATCTATCTACATCAGAAAGTTAAGGAAATCTGAAAAACCCCTTTTGTTTATCAGATGCTAAAACAATCATGGGAATTGACGCCCATAAGAAGACTTTATGCTTCCCTTGTTTTATTTAAAGAGCAGTCTACCCTTTCCACATTCAAAGTCTATAACAAATTTAGAAATATGCAAAAACCTTAAGAAGATCCGGAACAATTTTTGAATCGAATTTGTCACTTTTTTTTTTTTTACTGAGTTTGTAAACTCTGTTCATGTTTTTCGTTTTTGGCATTTCAGAGTTTATTGGTTCAATTGTGTGAAGTTATTTTGTTCTTGCAAATGCCGAAACCCGAAGTGGCCCCACAGCCTGATCGAATTTCATGATTCGACGATTACCGTTGTATGTTGTTCATGCATCAATCATTACCAAACGTCGAAACCCGTTATTGGTTGGGCCCCATACTTTTTCGTGATTTCGTGATTCAGTGTTTGAAGTTGTGCAGTGTTTTTGCATCAGGAGTTAGTAAACCCCGAAACCCCGAAGTGTTGGTCCCAAATTCCATTCAATTTTCGCAATTCGGGAGTTGTTGTGTGTTGGTGTTTCGCACTTGAAATTGTGAAATCCCGAACCCCGAAACCTTGAAGTGTTGGTCCCACTTTCCATTCACTTTTCACAATTCGGGAGTTGTTGTGTGTTGGTGTTTGGGTATTTGAAATAGAGAAATCTCGAACCCCGAAACCCCAAAGTGTTGGTCCTACATTTCCATTCTTTTTTCGCAATTCGAGAGTTGTTGTGTGTTGGTGTTTGGGCATTTGAAATCATGAAATCAGGAACCCCGAAACCTCAAAGTGTGGGGCCCACATTCTTTCCGCATTTCACGATTCAACAAACAACATGTTCCTTTGTTTTTTGTATTCGTCATTTGTAATCACTGAAACCCGATTGACCTCTATTTTTTTTCACAAAACTGTAGGAACATAGTAGGAATTATTTGTTATAGGAACAACTCTAATACTTTAATGAATGGAGTGGTAGAAAATGGTGGAGGATATTTATATGGGATAGAGGTAGAATAGCAATAACAAATCATATTACGAGTCACTGTGTATAGGGCATGACAAGTACATAAATTATTGTATATGAAAGTATTAAACTAATTAAGCAGATTTTTAGCGTGATTTTTCCTAAGAGTTCTGCTTGCCATGAGGTCATACACCTTTAAGCATTTGAAATCTCATAATTTGACTATTTTTTAAAGGCATAAACAGTAGAGAACAAGATGGGATCCTTCGAGTTAACTATGCTTGATGTGTAAGCTACTGGTGTGTAAGAATGAGACCCAAGTTAGATAGGTATACTTGCTTGTTTATTTTTCTGTAAGTAAATATGCAGGACTGTAGCACATAGCTGAGCTTTCCAATTATTAAAACAGAATCCAGATGAAACTATACCTATGACAATGAATCGCTCTATATATATTTAGAGAAAGCTACATACTTATAGGTGGAAATAAGTGCAAATGATAATGGAGAGTTAAAGTGACCTCTCAGAGGTTAAACTCTATGCGCTCAGATCCTTTTGATCTAACCCCAGTTGTGCACAACCCTGAGCTTTATCTCTCTAATCCTCTAAGGTTCCTTTGACCTAAGTTTAGATATTGCCCATATACATATAAGTATGTTGGAGTAGTTTGAGAGTTAAGGGAAGTGATATAATTATGGACATAATTTATCCACATAAGATTTTATATTCAAGGTAAACTAGACTGGTGTAATAATGTCATTATGGACAGAATTGAATCTTATCTTCTCTTAAATTCCAAGCTTACACGAAATTGAATTATGTCATAGAAAAAAAAAAAAATTGGTGAATTTGAGGTACATTACAAATGTTATTAGAGAAAAAGATACAACATTGGGCATAAACAGGGCCACATTAGATGCTTAGTATTTATTCCGATTTATGTGAAACTAATAAATCTTATGGGTACAAACAGAAAGCCCTTTCTGTTTCTGTAAATTATGGCAGCTCAGGAGGGTACAAAAATTAGGATGGAAGGAAATCCGCAGTAAAGACCTCCTGGAGATCCAGGACAAAACAATGATGGAATCTCACCCACGGAGGTGTTGGAAACAATGAGGAATCTTATTGTTGAACTGCAGTTTTTCAAGGCCGACAATCAAAAATTGACAAAAGCACAATAGGAATAGCATGAGATAAATGAAGTCTTGTTGCATAGTATAGTAACCAAGAAAGGCCCAAAAGATGATAACCATGACGAAGAAGTCAACAAAAGGGCCTCCAAGAATTCTGGATCGGAAACAGAAAAATGAGACAGTTCGTCTGAAGGGACACCTTCAGCTGAAGACAAAACTATACCAGACAGAAAAAAAAACAAGTAGACCACCTTGAAGGAGAATTTAAAAAGATTAAACCAGCTACCTTTGATGGAGAATCCAGGACAGGAAAAGAAGCTGAGGCATGGTTGTTAGACATCAAAAAATACTTCTAGATATAGAACTAATCCAACAACATGAAGGTCAGAATGGACATCTACAATTTGAAGGGGAAGGCCAGCATTTGGTAGTAGGACCTAAAAATGGTCAAGGGCCTAAGGGAGAAATAGTTGGAATGGTCCGACTTTAAGAAGTATTTTATGAAACAATACCTTTCTGAAAGCTATTATGAAAGGAAGATGAAAGAATTTTATGAGTTATGACTTGGACAGATGACGATGGACGACCTTATAAATAAATTTATGGAACTACTAAGGTTCATACAATACATCCGGGAGGATAAGGTCAAAATCCAGCTATTCTTAAGTTGTTTCGCACAGTCCTACAGGGACAAAATTGAGTTTGACAACCCCAAATACTTGAGTGAATTTCCTAAGGCCTGGAAGGATAACAAGCAAGATTGAATGAACCAGTAGAAGAAGGGATACCAGCCAACTCCTTATCAGAATGCAGCAAAAAGTTTCCCAAGGAAGAATTTTCACTCCAATCATCCTAATACGCAAGGTAGTGGTAAACCGGTAAACATGGGAATGAAGAAGTTTGGGGACAAGTCCCGCGAGCCGTTAAAGTGTTGGGAGTGTGGACAGCCTCATATAAGGAGGAACTGTCCACATTTAACTTCAACAAACATAACTGTTGTTCATAATCTGCAGGAAGCCTCGACAATGGGAGACGTGGGTAGAAGCTTTCATCGGATAAATGCAACCATAGATGGTCGACAAGTTGACCACCAGTCCTCGGTCATAGAAAGCGAAGGTAAAATCAATAACGCTCGAATTTCTGTCTTAATTGACCCTAGAGCTACATTAAGTTATATTACTCCTAATATAGTAGAGTCAAATAAACTTAAGAAATTGAGGCACGCAACATCATGGCTGGTACAACCAGCAATAGGTACTAAAAGGAAAGTAGTTGACTTTATTTTTTATTTTGAGTTCAACTTAGGTGGTCAAAAGATAAAGACCAATCTGAACATCTTACCACTAGGATCTTATGATATGATTATCGGAATGGATTGGTTGGAACAACACACAATAGTACTAGACTGTTATACAAAGATACGTAGCTATAAAGATGACTCTGACACTGTTAGAATAGCCCAAGGGATAACAAAAACGGTATCAATCAAAAAAGTTTCAGCGATGCAACTCAAGAAATGTTTTAGAAAGGGATGTCAAGTTTATGCCATCCAAGTGATGAATCTATTAGAAAAATAAGATAAGCCAAAGTCAGAAGACTTTGTTGTCCTACGTGAATTCAGAGACATGTTTGTGGATGAAATACCAGAATTACCTCCTACAAGGGAAATAGACTTCTCCATAGACCTACTACTCGGTTCAATCCCTATCTCAAAATCACCTTACCGAATGAGTCTACCAGAACTGAAAGAATTAAAAATCCAATTACAGGAGTTGTTGGACAAAGAGTATATCAAACCGAGCGTTTCACCATGGGGGGCACCAATCCTCTTTCTGAAAAAGAAAGACGGTACTCTAAGACTATGTATCGATTATAGAAAACTGAACAAAATGACCAATAAGAACAAATACCCCTTACCAAGGATAAATGATATGTTCGATCAAGTTGGTGGGGCCAAGATCTTTTCAAAATTGGATTTACGATCCGTTTATCATCAAGTTAGGATAAACGACGACGACATAAAAAAATAGCGTTTCCAACAAGATATGGACAATATGAGTTTGTAGTCATATGTTTCGGACTCACTAACGCACCAGCCACATTTATGTGCTTGATGAACAACATTTTCAGTCAATACTTAGACAAGTTCGTAGTAGTATTTATTGACGATATTCTGGTCTATTCTAAAATGGAGGAGGAACATGATGAACACTTGAGAATAGTTCTGCAAACATTAAGGAAACACAAATTGTATGCAAAATTCAACAAATGTGACTTTTATCAAAAAGAAATACAATATTTAGGACATGTCATTTCCTCAGAAGGTATTGTCGTAGACCCGAAAAAGATAAAAGCCATTATGGAATGGCCAGTACCTAAGGATGTGGCAAATATCCGGTCATTCATGGGAACCACCGGATATTATCGCAGATTTATAGAAGGGTTTTCCAAGATCGCCTACCCTATCACGTCACTAAAAAAGAAAGGAACCAAGTTTAACTGGTCACAAAAGTGTCAAGACAGCTTTAACAAGCTGAAAGATTTATTGACATCGGCACCCATTTTGAAGGTAGAAGACCCAGATAAAGACTTAACAGTTTGTGTTGATGCAAGTAAAGAGGGACTAGGTGGTGTCCTAACTCAGGAAGGGAACATGATTTGTTACGAGTCCCAAAAATTAAAAGAACACGAACGAAATTATGTCACTCATGAAATTATGTAGCAGTAATACATGCCTTAAAAATGTGGCGACACTAAATAATGGGCAGAAAATTCCTACTATTGATGGGGTGAAATATCTGTTTAACCAACCAGATCTTAATGCAAGAAAAGCAAGGTGGCTAGCCTTATTGAGCGAATTCGACTTCGAGGTCAGACATATCAAGGGTAAGGAAAATAAACCAGCAGACGCTTTAAGAAGAAGAGTCCATGGGTTATTTGAGATAAACATCAACAGGGCAGAAAGTGATCTGGAACAAAGAATAAGGACGACAAGTATTAATGACGGAAGTTACACTAAGATAATGAAAGAATTACAAAACAGTACTGCCAACTCTGACAAACCAGATGTAAGCATCGACAAGAAAGGACTATTACGACTTAAAACAAACTTTACATACTAAATTCAGTAGAATTGAAATCAACAATTTTGAACAAAGTGCATAAGAAACCGTATTCTGGCCGTTCATGTTACCAGAAAACAATAACAACACTTAGAAAACTATTTTTTTGGCCTAGTATGAAGGGCAAAATAGCAGAATACTTGGCTAGGTGCCAAGATTGTCAGCAGGTTAAGGCTGAGCACTAGCATCCAGCCGGCCTATCACAACCATTACCAGTACCAAAATGAAAATGGGAGACTATATCACTGGACTTTATAACACGTGTGCCTAAAACTCAGAAACATAATTATTCTATCATGGTTGTAATCGATAAACTCAATAAGTCTGCACACTTTATTCTTGTAAAGTCTACTTTTAAAGATATAAACATTATTGTAATATTCATGAAATTTTTTTTTAGACTGCATGGTATTCCTAAAATGGTGATTTCAGATAGAGACGTAAAATTTACATCTGCTTTTTGGAAGGAATTGTTTGCAGGGATAAACACTAAATTGAATTTTAGTACAAGCTATCATCCACAAATGGATGGACAAACCAAAAGGAAAAACCAAATCATAGAGGATATGCTTCGCATGTACGTAAGAACAAAACCAAGCAAGTGGGAAGACTACCTGCACTTGGTAGAATTTGCATATAACAATGGGTACCAAACTTCAGCTAAGTTGAGCCCTTTAAAAATACTGTATGGAATAAAGTGTACGAGTCCAATTAGCTGGGATAATCCAGCTAACAGACTCATGATTGGACTAGAGATGCTCCAAGAAATGGAGAACATGGTAAGAAAGGTACAACAGAACTTGAAAGAAGCATAGGACATACATAAGAGCTATGCAGATCAGAAAAGAAGACACTTGGAATTTCAAGTGGGAGACCATGTTTACCTAAAGGTCAAAGCCAAAAAAATCTCATTGAAGTTAGGGAACTATGACAAAATGGCACCTAGTTTTTGTGGGCCCTTCGAGATACTAACTCGAATTAGACCCGTAGCATACCAACCTACACTTCCAGCTAATCTAAGAATTCATAATGTATTTCATGTTTCTTTGTTGAAAAAGTATATTCATGACCCTACTCATAAGATTGATTGGAACTTGGTGCAGGTGGAACCCAAAGGCAAGTTCCAGGTGGAACCCCTATGCATTCTGGACCGTAGAGAAATAACACTTTGAAACAGAGCCATCGCTCAGGTAAAGGTGCAATGGAAGCACTTTAGTCGTGAGGAGGCTACTTGGGAGTTGGACGGAGATTTGCAGATATCTCATCCAATCCCATTCCAGGAAGGGAACAAACATTGAGGACAATGTGTTACTAAGGGGGGAAAGGATGTGATATCCCCAAAAACAAATTATTTTTAAAATTTAAATTCATTGGAAATTTATTCCGTTTTTAGTAAATTCGAATTTGGAAAATTTTTGTCATTTATTACAATTCCGAATTTTGAATTTAATAATTATAATTAATTATTATGACTGTTGGGAAGAGATCTATTTTGACCCAACCAACTATTGGACTATGACACTTGTATGAAAACATAACATTTTATTTTAATTGCAGGAGGACAAATGAAACAACCATGTTAAAATCAGTTGACCATGACTCCATGAGTGGGGAACATTTTGGAACTACCTCTGGGATGATTGTTACAAGTGGAAAATTGGTGATTTGGCCATTGGCAGCCCCTGAAAATTAGGGATTTAGAAAGATGTGAAAATTTCCAAGGGAGCGAAAAAATACTTGGGCAAACTTGATAAATAACATATGCAAGGAGGCAGGACACTGCCAAGTATGATGGGAAAGGAGACTTTTGATTTATTTGCTGTTATGAACACTGTTTGAGTGTGAGGCAAGGGAAAACTACTGGATCTGTAGGACATTGTTGAAGAGAAGTTTTTCCATGTTCGCCCTCATGGATTCATGGTCAAGCTAGGGGGTGAATCGGGCAAGTAGTTTGGCTGCCTTGTTCTACGATTGGGAGGAAAGTGGTTGTTCCCCTTGTTTTTCTGCAAGCTGGTTCAGATATGTAAACCTTTCCTTACTCTGTCCTTGGACGTTTTGTGTGTAACTGATATTATGCATCTACTTTTTCTAAATCGAAGTAATTCTTTCAATGGACGATATCTATTGTGGTATTAGATTTACAATCATAGTCTAAATTATGGAGTGGTCCCACCCGAAAATCGGGAATACTAGGAAAATTTATTTAAATATGATTTGAGTTTAAGAGAGCAGATCCATCTACAAGATAGGGTTAATATGAAGTCAGAATGCTAGGATACTCTGTACTACTTAAAGAAAACCAATCTATAAAGATATAGGTTTATTTCTATGACTGAAGTATTAAACAGATCTAAATGTGAGCCATCGGATAGGTTTAATTTGAATTCGAAATGCTAGGATACGCTGTATTCTTGAAGAAGGCCAATCTGTATAGATATAGGTTTATTTATGTGACTGAAGTATTGAATATATCTAAATTTGAGCAATCCGAGTTGAGTAAATTTGTGCCGAAAGGAAACATTTAAATGTATCACTAATTCCAAACAATCCTGCATCTTAAAAGAGACTTCCTGTCTTTTAAATCTAAGAATTGAAGAGGAGTATGAAATAGAAAGAACCTTATGGATCACCGGGGCACTCATATATTATACACATATATACGTATTGGAAATAAAATGCACACTGGAAGTAATCTATCTACATCATAAAGTTAAGGAAATCTGGAAAACCCCTTTTGTTTATTACATGCTAAAACAATCATGGGAATTGACGTCTATCAGAAGACTTTATGCTTCCCTTGTTTTATTTAAAGAGTAGTCTACCCTTTCCACAGTCAAAGTTTGTAACAAATTTAGAAATATGTGAAAACCTTAAGAAGATCCGGAACAATTTTTGAATTGAATTTCTCACTTTGTGTTTTTTTTTACTGAGTTTGTAAACTCTATTCATGTTTTCCCTTTTTGGCATTTCAGAGTTTATTGGTTCAATTGCATGAATTTATTTTGTTCTTGCCTGATCGAATTTCCTGATCGAATGGCCTGATCGAATTTCGTGATTCGACGATTACCGTTGTATGTTGTTCATGCATCAAGCATTATCAAATGCTGAAACCTGTTATTGGTTGGGCCCCATAGCTTTTCGTGACTTCGTGATTCAACGTTTGACGTTGTGCAGTGTTTTTGCATCGGGAGTTAGTAAACCCCGAAACCCCAAAGTGTTGGTCCCACATTCCATTCACTTTTCGCAATTAGGGAGTTGTTGTGTGTTGGTGTTTGTCACTTGAAATCGTGAAATCCCGAACCCTGAAACCCCAAGTTGTTGGTCCCACTTTCCATTCACGTTTCGTAATTTGGGAGTTGTTGTGTGTTGGTGTTTGGGCATTTGAAATCACGAAATCCCGAACCCCAAAACCCCGAAGTGCTGGTCGCACATTTCCATTCACTTTTCACAATTTGGGAGTTGTTGTGTGTTGGTGTTTGGGCATTTGAAATCACGAAATCCTGAACCCTGAGACCCCGAAGTGCGCGGCCCACAGTCTTTCTGCATTTCGTGATTCGGCAAATAGTGTGGTCCTTTGTTTTTTGTATTCGGCATTTGTCGTCGCCGAAACCCGATTGACCTCTGTTTTTTTTCACAAAACTGTAGGAACATAGTAGGAATTATTTGTTATAGGAACAACTCTAATACTGTAATGAATGGACTGGTAGCAAATGGTGGAGGATCTTCATTCGAGATAGAGGTAGAATAGCAATAATAGATCATATTACAAGTCATTGTGTACAGGGCATGACAAGTACATAAATTATTGTATATGAAATTATTAAACCAATTCAATAGATTTTTAGCCCGATTTTTCCTAAGAGTTCTGCTCACCATGAGGTCATACACCTTTAAGTATTCGAAATTTCATAATTTGACTATTGTTTAAAGGAATAAACTATAGAGAACAAGATGGGATCCTTCGAGTTAACTATGCTTGATGTGTAAGCTACTAGTGTGTAAGAATGAGACCCAAGTTAGATAGATATACTTACTTGTTTATATTTTCTATAAGTAAAGATGCAGGACCGTAGCACGTAACTGAGCTTTCCAATTATTAAAAAAGAATCAAGATGAAACAATACCTATGACAGTGAACTGCTCTATATATATTTAGAGAAAGCTACATACTTATATGTGGAAATAAGTGCAGATGTCAATGGAGATTTAAAGCGACCTCTCAGAGGTTAAACTCTATGCGCCCATATCCTTTTGATCTAACGACAATTGTGCACAACCCTGCGCTTTATCTCTCTGAATATCAATGGTTCCTTCGACCTAAGTTTAGATATTGCCCATATACATATAAGTATCTTGGAGTAGTTTGAGAGTTAAGGGAAGTGATAGAATTATGGACAAAATTTATCCACATAAGATTTTATGTTCGAAGTAGACTTGACTGGCATAACAATGTCATTATGGACAGAAATGAATCTTACCTTCTCTTAAATTCTAAGCTTACACGAAATTGAATTATGTCATAGAAAAAAAAATGTGGTGAATTTGAGGTACATTACAAGGAACCTTCAAGCTTTGGTTCCATAAAATCAGGTACATGTTTTCATTTACGGTGG
>SNQJ01S0093030.1:23250-38025 GCA_010110895.2 Picea sitchensis
CATTAAATGGTAACGATCATTTCGTACACAAGGCCTAAGGGGAAATGTGTGAAAATTATTCATCATTAATTAACGATGGTCATTCTTGCTATGTGAGAGATGTGTGGTGGATATGCTATGATTACCTTGAAACGACAAATCATTTCCTATGTGGAATGTGGCGTGGGATTATGTGGAATACAGGTTCAGGGAGAAAGAGTATCGTGCAGAATGTGGGATGTAGGAGGTAGAATGTATGTGGGAGGAACATCGGGTGTTACTTTCCCGCATGAGCCTTGACGAAATTATAAAATATTCTAAGTATGAGAATGTGAGTTGTAGGGATGTGGGTTTTGGGGATGCAAGCTTGGAATGTGGGTTTCAGGAAGACTTGGATCACAACAAGATTTGTGAGAGGTTTCCCCATATCCACACGAATTTAACATATGTAGTATGTAGGTGGTTGAGACCTTTGAAAAGGACATTACCACCCACATCTGCATGCCTAAGTGTGATATACAAGAGGGTTTATGAGGAAATGCATGCTTAGGTAAAAGGTATCAACATGAGTCTACAACATTTAGGACAGAGCCCACTTAGGTGGCCTTTGTTGATGCCCTCAAGAAGTAATTCTACCTTTTTGGAAACTATGATGACCAATACATGGGATGGACAACTCTACATCATGAGAGAGAACATCTGGTGTCAAAATTCACCAATATATTCCATACCTTTCACTCAAAGCTTGGTATTAGGGACACTGAGTGATACTTGGTTTTGAAGTACCACAACGACCTACATAGGTACATCCAAATAGAGATAGATTTCTTGGACATCTCCTCAGCAGGAGTCACTTATTGATATGCTATCAAAATCAAGGATAAATTTAAGTAGAGGAATAAGAAACAATTTGGGTTTAGAAATCCACCACAATAGAAGCATGGTAAAGGTGGTCCTAACTCACAAAACAAAGGACAAAACAAGGAGATACAACCTCAAGACAACCAATCCAAGCCACATGTAAAGAAGGGTAATGGGAAGTTGAAGAAGGACACTGGAAAGTGGTGTGAGTTCCACAAAATCCCCTAGCACAACACTGATGAATGTCACTCGAAACAATCATTGTTGACCAAGTTGAAAGAAAAAGAATCAGACTCTAGCTTAGAATATAATTCAAAGAAGGATAAGGAAAAGTAGACCATTGATGCATAACCCAGTGCTACCATTGTAACTACAAAGATCCAACTAGAAGAGTTAGAGGATCCTGAGGAGGGGGAGCACCTATTCCATTCACATATTTGGGTGAAGGGGAATCTATTGTATTTCATTGTTGATAGCAGTAGCCAAAAGAAACTGATCTTGATCAAGGTTATCAAGAGATTTAAGTTGTTGAAAAAAACACACCCCCAACCATACACCATTGGTCGGTTGAGATAGGGAGGAAACCTTCACATGAGCCAACAATGTCTCATATCGTATGGCATTAAACCATTCAAAGATGAGGTACTACATGATGTTGCCCCACTTGAATTTTTTGATGTTATTTTAGGAAAAACCTATATGTGGAAACATCATGTTGTTTATGATTCCATTCCTCATAGTGTCATTGTTACTTTGGGAGGCCATCTCTACAAGGTACTAGAGGTTGTCTCAACTATTGTAGTCTCCTTGATCTCGACAAAGTGGTGTGGAAAGGTATTCTCTTAGACTGAAATTTTTTTTCTCTTCATGGTTTGGTTAGAAGGTGAGCGGAAGATAACATGGTTTCCACTGCCTCAGGATAGGGCCTCTTTACACAATAGAATCATGTGGACAAGATCATAGAGGAGTACATGGATATCTTCACTTCACCTATGAGGATGACTCTGCACTGCCAGGTCAAACATTCAATTGAATTGATACCTAGTTCTCCTTTACCTAATGGACCAATATACATATGCTCTCTTATGGAGAATGAGAAAATAAAATGTGAAATCCATGAGCTCATCAAAAAGGGCCACAATCGACTAAGCTCCTCACCTTGTGGGAACATAATTTTATTGGTGCATAAGAAGGATAAGACATGGTGAATTTGTATTGATTACAGAACCCTAAATAAAATCACTATTAAGAACCGATACCCAATCCCCCATATTGATGATCTTCTTAATCAGCTTAAGGATGCTAAGTTCTTTAGTAATATTGATCTAAAGTTAGGGTACCACTAAGTCCTGATTTAAAAAATTGATGTATGGAAGACCACCTTCAAGTATAAAGAAGGCCTTTTTGAGTGGTTGGTCATGCATTTTGGTTTGAATAATGCTCCATAAACATTCATGAGGATGATGGATGACATCTTGAGTCCATTCACAAACTCTTTTTTGGTCGTATATTTGGATGGAATCCTCATCTTCAATATAACTTGGGTAGAACATTTGCAACACATTCAATAGATCATAAGAACTCCATGGAGACACAAGTTATATACCAATATGGGAAATGCTCATTTTTCATAATTGGATAGCCGCAATGAATCTAACAGAGCTCTCTATCTTCTTGGGCCTTGCCAACTTCTACTATAGGTTCATGTTGGGGTTCTCTCATATCACCTGGACCTTAAGCCAACTGACCAAGGGTGGAGCTAAATCCAATTTTTCCTTGTCTGAGTCACAACATAAATCAATTGAGGATCTAAAATGCCACCTCTGCTTGACACTAGTCCTCACACTACCATACCTGCAATAGCCAATCAAGATTGAGACAGATGCCTTTGACTATGCTATCGATGCAGTCCTCACTCATCATGGACATTTGGTGTCCTATCACAATGAGACACTCTCTAATATTTTTCACGAGTATCCAACCAATGAAAAGGAGGTGTTATCCATTGTGCAGGCATGCCGACATTGGAAACATTACATTCTCAGAAAGGAAATAATCATTTGCACTGATCACAAGCCTCTACAATTGATGCAGACATAAGGAAAGTTACAAAATGACCATCATCATAAGTGGTCCACATACTTGCAACAATTCCATTTGAACATTAAGTACATGAAGTGCATCAAAAAATATGTTTCAAACTATCTTAGCCAACCCCTAGTTGTGGCACTATCCACAATTATTAACTCATGTGGGCATAAGACCTCTGGGTGGCCCCAATTATATGACAATGACCCTAACTTTGCTGCTACATATCAGACACTTGGAAAAAGTAAACAAGTTCTAGACTTTAACCTCCAGGATGCACTTTTGCACTATCTATGCCATCTTTGTGTTCCTTCAAGTGAGCATGCAAAGCTAATTTAGGAGGCACATTATAGTTGGGTGGTAGGGAATTTTGGTGTGGAGAAGACATTAATTGTACTTCAGAATCATTTATACTAGCTAAAAATTTGACAAGATGTTAGCAGGTATATCAAATTGCGCACTGCCTATGCCATTACTAAACCTATCATTAATAAGCAGGGGCTACAGACTCCTCTACCTACCCTAGAAAATCCCTGGGAGTTAGTATCCATGGATTACATGTTAGGTTTTCCCTCCACCAAGCATGGTAATGACTATATCATTTTGGTTGTCAATCAGTTCTCTAAGATGGGCATTTTGGCACTATGTAAGAAGAGTATCATAGCTGAAGCAATTGCTAAGCTCTTCTTTGAGCATGTTTGGGTTTATTTTGGGATACCATGGACCATTATTTCAGATAGGGATAGTAGGTTCCTCGGTACCTTTTGGTCTAACCTGTGGTATTTGGTGGACACTAAGCTAACCAAATCGATTTCCTTCCACGCCCAAATAGATGGACAAATAGAAGTGGTCAATAGGATGATTGTGCATATTTTGCGCATGTACAACTCCAATTATCTAAGTGCATGGGATGAGAGCCTTACATATGTTAGGTCTTAAACTTTTAGGTCCATTTTGAGGTCTTAAATGATGTTTTTTGGCCATTTGTGGGTTTGGCATAGTCATGGCCTTCCTAGGCTTGCCAACAATTTTACTTCTCAATTATACCTTTCCAACGATCCATTGTGTTCCCCAAACAGAGATTTTATGCAAAAGTTGCGCCCTCGGGAAGTTGGTGCATCAACTAGCCACCTGAGGTCTGTAATTCTTTTGGTGCTTCATCTCCTAGAGTTTGGGTTTTGGATATTTAGGGTTTTTTCATCTTATGGTTTAGTACTAATTTATGTTAAAAGGAGGTTTTTAACCTTTTGTAATGTCTTATTATGATTGAGAGTAGCTGACACCTGTTTCTTCAAAGATAAGCTACCACCATTCTAGCTAGCTTGTATTTCTTTGCATTTAACAATATTTTCCTATTTCATTCATTAATAGAATTTGGGTTTCACTATATTACTGTGCTCTCTACAATATTTCTCTATGTGTGTTTCCATTCATGTTCCTAACTTTCATTTCATTCTCTATAGAATCCAAATTAGGCGGGATATTATATAACGTTTGTGGAAGGATTTTCAAAGATTGTGAATCCTATTACCGAATCACAAAAGATGAATAATAAATTCATATGGACAAAATGGTGTGAGGAAGCATTTCAGAAACTTAAGGAATTATTGATGATGACTCCTATTTTGAAAGTACTAGATATGGATCAGTATTTTCTGGTATGTACATATGCATCAAAGGAAGGATTAGGCGGAGTATTAATGCAAGAAGGTAGAGTGATTGCCTATACTTCAAGGAAGCTTCGATCACATGAAAAAAAATATGTAACAGTGATTTGGAACTTGCGTAAATAATTCACGCATTAAGGATTTGGAGGCATTATCTAGTTGGAAGAAAAATTGGGTTAAAAACAACTCATCATGGACTTCAACATGTATTCACACAGAGTAATTTGAATGCTAGGTAGAGGAGGTGGTTAAAATTACTGAGCGAGTATGATTTCAATATATCATATGTTAAAGGAACAAGAAATAATGGTATATGCTTTGAGTTGTAGGCCATGTGTGTTCTCAATTATGCCATTAAATATGAATTTATGAGAAAAGATATTGAAGTTACAATTACAAGATGGATGGTACAAAGAAATTAAATTTGAACTAGAGAATGAAATAATGAGAATTCTGAAATATGAAGGATATGCCTTAAATGATGATGGTTTATTATGATTTTATGGAAGGATATATGTACCACTAAATGATGAAATTCACGTTTTTCTACTAAAACAAACTCATAGAGAAGTTTCTATGGCTCATCCAAGAGTAAAAAAGATGAATGTGGAGCTTAAACCATTATTCTTTTTGAAAGGAATGAAGAAGGATATAGTTAAGTCTGTAGCTAGATGTCTTGAATGTCAGTGAGTGAAGGTTGAAAATCAACATACAGTAGGATTTTTACATCCACATGAGGTCCCAGAATCAAAATGAGAAGTGATTTCAATGGATTTCATTGTTGGATTACATATGACATCAAGAAGACACGATTCTATATTTGTGGTAGTAGACACTTTGACCAAAATTGTACACTTTATCCTAGTAAAGACTACTTGTCAAGCAACAAATATTGCAAGGGTGTTTATTCACAAGATAGTAAATTTACATGGAATTCCAAAGAAGAGAATCTCAGACAAAGGGTCATTATTTATGGGAATATTTTGGACGAGTTTCCAAGAAGCATTGGGAGAAAAACTTAATTTTAGTATAATATACCACCTGAATATTGATTGAAAAATTGAAAGAATAAATCAAATTTTGGAATATATGTTACATGTTGATGCAGGAGCATCTCCCACATCAAGTGAGCCAGCGTGGAAGGCAAGAGACAGCTGGACAAGAGCCAGCAAAATTTTTGAAATTTACCTTGGGATTGTCGCGCGAACATAAATGTAACAATTTAATGAAGCGAACTTGTGTGATGTAATCGGACCTTGAGCAGCTCGCTCTCGTCCTTAGTAGGTAGGAGGCATTTAAGATAGTTAATGAAGGTAGATAGAAATTAATTCTAGATTAGACTGTTTGATAGTGCAAGAGGGAAACGGGATATAGACACCCTCATTGTGTATTGTATGAAGATATTTTGAAGAATTTTGAAGAAGGAAGAGCAAGAGAAAGCAGAGAACTGTGTAAGAACATCCATGTACAAACATTTGGATTAATAGAAAGGTTTGATTCAAATTCATGGTTTGTGTTGTTCTCTGTGTATTGATGTTATGCTCATGAATATTTGCTTCCTGTTATACATTTGCTTTGATATGTTGTGTATATGATTTCATGTTCTAAGTGAAGTCTGAAAGGAAGAGGGAATGAGTTTCAATTGTTTCTCTATCTGAGCAAGAATTCCTGCAAGGAGTGCAGTCGAAGTGTTCGCAAGGAGTGCGTTGACAGAGGGTTCAGATAGGTAGCATTTGTTCTCATCTCCGCAGAAGTGCAGTTGGGCACAGGAGCCGTGTAAGGAGTGCACAAGCAAAGAAAAGTCTCAGGGTTGCGAACCTGAGTAAGGTGTGAGAGACTGTTGCTGCAGGAGTGCGCAGATTCAAGGTATTCAACACTTGGAAGTGTCTGAGAGTTTCCGCAAGGAGTGCTCGCAAAAATCTTCTCTAAGACTCAAAGTCGTGAAAAAGCTCAGGAGGGATAAATCCTTTGAAGCTATTGAAGGTAGCATAAGGAGTTGGAGCGTATCGAGTGAATCAAGGCGACGAAGTTTTGTGTCAAAGGTGATTAAGTCTGGGAAGGAGTCCTTGGTTCACTTCGTGAACATATCGAGGAGGAGAAGACAGACGGTCAGGATCTTGTGGAGAAGGATTTGCGAAATCTCGCCAGCTGTCCGATCTGGTAAAGAAGTGGAGAGGTTACGGCTGCATCTGAAGCTCAAGCTCTAGGGATCATGAGTCGTTGGATCATCAAACGATTATCCGTCAATCATCCGTTTGACAGGAGCTACGCTGAGTTTAAATCTTCGTGAGCAGAGTGGAAACCCTGAGAAGCATCGGGACATTGAGGCATCAGGGTTCGGGAAATCGGAAATCCCGTGGACCAGAGATCAGTAAATCCATCGTGGAAATCCCGACGAGCTCAGAGCTGTCCATCTGTTGGGACAGGTGGCAGGAACCAGGAGTCATCGGTATATCGGGGATTCAGAAGTCAAGAACCTGAGACCTTTTGAGTTCCGAAACAACGAGGGGATCATAGCCGTGGGTCTCAAGAAGGACACGTTTCGTGTGATCACTCAACCGGGGATTCAGTCATCGGGGCTCATATAGGTGAATGGTTTGACTTTGTGCTTGGCGAAGTCCAAGGTTCGATCTAAACCGTCCATCATTTGGGACGCATGTCGAAATATCTGACGAAGTCAGGGTTCAGCATATCGGAGGTCTTGAGGACAGGATACTCTTGCAATTTGAAATCGCGAAACACGATATCCCAATAGGCCAAAGGAATAGTGTGGGGCCACAGGCATCGGTAGGTGGACAGTTGGCACATCCTTTCAGAAATTCGGGGAAGGAGAAGGCCTGAAATATAGGCATTAGGATTCACGATCTTGCAAACTCCGAAATGTCGATAGAGTAAAGGGACTGTTGAAAAGTCAACTCGCGAACGCATCGGAGTTTCTGCGTATCGGGACTCAGGGGTTGGAGAACCGAGTTTCTCAACACCGCGAGTGCTGAAACCGCGATAAGAAAAGTTTCGACAGGGTAAAGGGAAAGGTCAGCATTGACTTGAATCGGGATTCGGGGATCAGAGAGTCCTATGCTCGATCACTGGCCTCGCGAAGTCGCGAAGTCCGATTCCCCGATAAGTAAAGAGAGGGGATCGCGCGAAGAGTTCTATGGGTGCAGACTTCCCGATAGGGAAATAGAAGGACATTAGATTCCTTCGGGCCGTGGTAAAGGGAGGATCCTATGAGCAGACGTGCTTGCGAGCGCGCCTGCACCAAGTGGTATTAGAGCTTAGGAAAGCTTCTTTGCTTTCTGTAGTGGGGAAAAGGAAGATTCACCATGTCGCCGAGGAGAAGAGATAGACAATCACCTGATCCGGAGGAGGAAAGGGAAACACCCAGAGGAAGGGGTAGAGAGGTGCAGAATCCATAAGTAGAAAGAGATCTACATAACATACGCGCCAGACTTGTGGACATGGAGATAAGACAAAGGCGCACAACTGATGTAGGAGATATCAGTGAGTCCGAAAATGAAGATGATGTTGGACATGGAGAAGAAGAAGTCACATCAGAACATGCAGAAAATGAACGCTTGATTAAAGTTGTTGCAAGAATGGGTGCAAAGGTGAAGATGGACATTCCAGTTTATGAGGGAAATCTAGATGTAGAAGAGCTTCTAGATTGGATTAGAGCTTTGGACACCTACTTTGAATATGAATATATCGAAGAGGACAAGAAGGTCAAGCATGTCATCACGAGATTAAAAGGACATACAGCCTTGTGGTGGGATGAAATACAAGCTGATAGGCGTTGCCAAGGCAAGCAGAAAATTAAGAGCTGGGACAGGATGATTGCAAAGATGAAGGAAAAATTCATTCCCAGGGACTATCAAATTTCTCTGTTCAGGAGGATGCAGAACCTGAGACAGAAGCCGATGTCAATAAAGGAATATACTGAAGAGTTTTACAGGTTGAATATCAGGGCAGGTCATCATGAAAGCAATGACGAAAAAGTGGCCAGGTATATGAATGGCCTGAGATATGATATTCAGGATGAAATGAGTATGGTGACCATCCGAACGGTGGAAGATGCTTATTAGATGGCTCTGAAAGCTGAAGAGAAGCTGAGCCGAAAGCAGAGTCAAAGAGGCCGAGGTAGAAGCCATCCCAGAGGCAAGTCAGTTGCCCAGGATAGAAACCAGAAGCCCAAAGAAGATTGGAAGAAACCTCAGACACGGATAGAGAGGGGTGGAAGCTCACAGTGAGGCCGATATGTTGAACAAAGAGGACAACATACTGAGCAAAGAGGAGATTATGCTGACAACAACACTTTTCCTCGTACTAGAGGTAGAGGAAGGGGAAGAGGTGGAGTAATCACATGCTTCACATGTGGAAAGAATGGGCACAAGTCTTACAAGTGTCCAGAGAAAAAGAAGGACATTGGAGAAGCTCACATCACCGAAGCACAGAGGCGGGATGTTGAGGCCGAAGACGCTGAAGGCGGAAGATCGCTCATGATGCGAAAAGTCCTTTTGACACCCGAGAAGGAGGTGGAGAGTTCAGTCCAAAGGACCAAACTTTTTAGGACTTCTTGCAAGACCAAGGACAGGGTATGCAAGGTCATTGTAGACATTGGTAGCACGGATAATCTCATTTCTACAAAGATGGTAGAGAAGCTGGAGCTGGAGACGACTGATCATCCAAGTCCATATAAAGTTTCATGGCTACAAAAAGGACATCAGGTAAATGTCACCAAACAGTGTTTGGTTGAATTTAAGATAGGAGGATATAATGATAAGATATTATGTGATGTCATTCCTATGGATGTTTGTCATCTATTGTTGGGTAGACCATGGCAATATGACAAAAATGTGATTCATGATGGGCGAATGAACACATACACCCTGGAGAAAAATGGGAGGACACACATGTTGCTTCCAATCAAAGATAAGGAGGTGAAGCCAGAAGTAAGCAACACAGTACTTCTCATGAGTGGGAAGGAACTTCTTACAGAGGTCAAGAAGAAGGAGGATCCACAGTTCATTGTGGTCAGAAAACTGAAAATTGTTCTGACTAGCACAAGAGTGGATGATTTACCAGAGGAGGTTCAGGAACTGCTGGAAGAGTTCGCTGATATCGTAGTGGATGAATTACCTCATTCGTTGCCGCCAATCAGGAGTGTGAGTCATCACATTGATCTCATACCAGGAGCCAATTTACCAAACAAATCCACGTACAAATTGACGCCACAGGAGAATGAAGAGATTAAAATGCAAGTCCAGGATTTGTTGGACAAAGGTTTGGTCAGAGATAGCTTGAGTCCATGTGTTATTCCGACAGTACTCAATCCGAAGAAAGACGGAGGCTGGAGGATGTTTACTGACTCAAGGGACATTAATAAGATAACCATCAGGTACAGATTCCCATTGCCAAGAATGGATGATCTGATGGATTGTTTAAGTGGAGCAAAATACTTTTCAAAAATTGACTTGAAGAGCAGTTATCATCAAATCCGCATGAGAGAAGGTGATGAATGGAAAACAACATTCAAAACAAACGAAGGGTTGTATGAATGGCTTGTTATGTCATTTGGCTTAACAAATGCGCCAAGTACCTTCATGAGTTTGATGAACGAAGTCCTGAAGGAGTTCATCGGGAAATTTGTCATTGTGTATTTGGATGACATACTGGTTTTTAGTAAAATAGCAGCGGAGCATATGAAGCATTTGGCTACAGTGATGCAGAGGTTACAATAGGAGAAGTTGTTGATAAATATGAAAAATTCCTCATTCATGAAGACATAGCTCATTTACTTGGGATTTGTTATTTCTGGAGATGAGTTGAGGATGGATCCAGATAAAGTGGAGGTGATCAAGAATTGGCCATCGCCAAAGAATATCTTTGAGGTGAGAAGTTTTCATGGATTGGCTAGTTTCTACCGAAAGTTCATCAGGAATTTCAGTGGAATTAGTGCAGTAATGATGGACACAATGAAGAAAAGACATAAATCTTTTCACTGGGCTGAAGAGGCTGAAAAGAGTTTCACTTTGTTGAAGAGGAAGATCACAGAACAACCTGTTCTGGTGTTGCCGGATTTCCAAAAAACATTTCAAGTGAAATGCGATGCAAGTGGGTTTGAAATCGGGGCGGTCTTAAGTCAGGAAGACAGGCCGGTAGCGTATTTCAGCGAGAAGCTTAATGAAGCAAAATTGAAGTACTCCACGTATGATAAGGAGTTATATGCTATCATACATGCATTGAAGAAGTGGAGGCATTACTTGATCCCGAAAGAGTTTGTATTGTACAATGATAATCATGCACTGCAGTTTGTGACTCAATAGGAGAAGTTGAATAAAAAACATGATAATTGGGTTGAGTATATGCAGAATTTCACTTTTGTGATTAAACATATTTCTAGTACTGCTAACAAAGTGGTTGATGCTTTGAGCAGGAAATGTTTGTTGTTGCAGGAGTTCAGAGTCAAAACGTTGGGTTTTGATTATCTCAGGGACATGTACGCAGATGATCCAGATTTTCAGGAGGCGTATGAAGCAGCTAAGAATCCAGTTCTCAGAGACCGAAGCCAATGGATAGAGTATGTGATCCAGGAAGGATTGTTGTTCAGAGGCAATCAACTGTGTATTCCGAAATGCTCCATGAGGGAGAATTTGCTAAAGGAGAAACACAGTGGAGGATTGGCAGGGCATTTTGGTCATGACAAAACAATCATGAAATTGAATGAGTCATATTTTTGGCCGGGAATGCAAGCAGATGTCAAGAGATTCATTGACATATGTAGAATTTTCCAGCATTCGAAGGGAAGGAAGAAGAATGCGGGATTCTATCAACCATTTTCCATACCAGAGAGACCGTGGGATGCGATTAGCATGGATTTTGTATTAGGGTTGCCAAGAAAAAAGAGAGGTTGTGATTCGATCTTTGTGGTAGTGGATAGATTTTCCAATATGGCACACTTCATCCAATGTCAGAAGACCAGTGACGTGACTCACATCGCGAACCTGTTTTTCAAAGAAGTCATTCGACTTCACGGCTTACCAAGGAGCATAGTTTCGGATAGAGATACGAAGTTCATAGGGCATTTCTGGAGAACCTTATGGAAGAAGCTGGGAACTAACTTGTTGTTTAGTTCAGCTTATCATCCTCAGATGAATGGACAGACAGAAGTGGTAAATAGAAGTCTGGGAGACTTGCTGAGAAGCTTGGTGAAAGAGCACCACAGCAGTTGGGACAATATATTGCCGCAGACAGAGTTTGCGTATAACAACTCAGTCAACATGAGCACAGGGAAAAGTCCATTTCAGATTGTTTATGGAGTGCAGCCGAGAGGAATTTCTGAATTGAGGGATTCAGAACAGACTGCAACTAGGAGCGCTAGTGCAGAGGATTTCGCAGAGGCAATGAAGGAACTTCACAACCGAGTGAAGGAGCGATTGCAGAATTCAAGCCAGGAGTATAAGCACAAAGTTGATCAGCATAGAAGACAACTTTAGTTCGAGGTTGGTGATCTAGTTCTGGCACATTTGAGGAAAGAAAGGTTCCCGAGAGGAACATATAATAAGTTAAAGATGAAGAAAATCGAACCCTGCAAGGTCTTGAGAAAATTTGGGGCAAATGCTTATGAGATTGAATTATCCGATGGGATCGGAATTTCTCCGATATTCAATATCTCAAATTTGTACCCATATAAGCCTGAGGAAGCAGGAGCAGAAAATGAATAGTCAGAGGTTCAGTGGCGAAAGCAAATGCCAGTTGCAGAAAAGCCACAGATGGAGTGCATACTGGATAAAAGAATTGGTAAGAAGACTAGAAGGAAAGAATATTTTAAATATTTGGTCAAATGGAAAGGCCATCCAGTTGAAGATGCCAGCTGGGAGACTGAAGCAGAGATACAGAAGCATGGACATACTGTGTAGGAGCCCATGAAAGTTTTCAAGCGAGGGAGTACTTGGTGCAGGCGCGCTCGCAAGCACGTCCGCTCACATGATCCTCCCTTTACCACGGCCTGAAGGACTCTAATGTCCTTCTATTTCCCTATCGAGAAGTCTACACCCACATAACTCTTCGTGTGATCCCCTCTCTTTACTTATCGAGGAATCAAACTTCGCGACTTCGCGAGGCTTATGATCGAGCGCAGGAATCTCGGATCCCCAAATCCCCGAATCCCGATTCAAGTCAACGCTGACCTTTCCCTTTACCCTGTTGGAACTTTTCTTATCGCGGTGTCGAGCAACTCGGTTCTCCAACCCATGAGTCTCGATACGCAGAAACTTTGATGCGTTCGCAAGTTGACTTTTCAACAGTCCCTTTACTCTATCGACATTTCGGAGTTTGCAAGATCGCGAATCCTAATGCCTATATTTCAGGCCTTCTCCTTCCCCGAATTTCCGAAAGGATGTGCCACCTGTCCACCTACCGATGCCTGTGGCCCCACACTATTCCTTTGGCCTGTCGGGATATTGCGTTTCGCGATTTCAAATTGCAAGAGTATCTTGTCCTCAAGACCTCCGATACGTCGAACCCCGACTTCGTCAGATCTTCCGACACGTGTCCCAAATGATGGACGGTTTAGATCAAACCTTGGACTTCGCCAAGCACAAAGTCAAACCATTCACCTATATGAGCCCCGATGAACGAATCCCCGGTTGAGTGATCATACGACACATGTCCTTCTTGAGACCCACGGCTATGATCCCCTCGTTGTTTCGGAACTCAAAAGGTCTCAGGTTCTTGACTTCTGAATCCCCGATATACCGATGACTCCTGGTTCCTACCACCTGTCCCAACAGATGGATGGATCTGAGCTCATCGGGATTTCCACGATGGATTTACCGATCTCTGGTCCACGGGATTCCCGATTTCCCGAACCCCGATGCCTCAATGTCTCGATGCTTCTCAGGGTTTTCACTCTGCTCACGAAGATTTAAACTCTACGCAACTCCTGTCAAACAGACGGTTGACGGATGACCGTTTGATGATCCAACGGCTCACGATCCCTATATCTTGAGCTCCGGATGCAGCTGTAACCTCCCCACTTCTTTACCAGATCAGACGCCTGGCGGGATTTCGTAAATCCTTCTCCACAAGATCCTGACCGTCTGTCTTCTCCTCCTTGATATGTTCACGAAGTGAACCAAGGACTCCTTCCCGGACTTAATCACCTTTGACACAAAACTCCTTCGCCTTGAGTCACTCGATACGCTCCAACTCCTTATGCTACCTTCAGTAGCTTCAAAGGATTTATCCCTCCTGAGCTTTCTCACGACTCTGAGTCTTAGAGAATATTTTTGCGCGCACTCCTTGCGGCAACTCTTAGACACTTCCAAGTGCTGAATACCTTGACTCTGCGCACTCTTGTAGCAGCAGTCTCTCACACCTTACTTAGGTTCGCAACCCTGAGACTTTTCTTCCCCTGCGCACTCCTTGCACGGCTCCTGTGCCCAACTACACTTCTACGGAGATGAGAACAAATGCTACCTATCTGAACCTTCTGTCAACGCACTCCTTGCGGACACTTCGACTGCACTCCTTGCAGGAATTCTTGCTCAGATAGAGAAACAATTGAAACTCATTCCCTCTTACTTTCAGACTTCACTTAGAACATGAAATCCTATACACAGCATATCAAAGCAAATGTATAACAGGAAGCAAATATTCATGAGCATAACATCAATACACAGAGAACAACACAAACCGTGAATTTGAATCAAAGCTTTCTATTAATCCAAATGTATGTACATGGATGTTCTTACACAGTTCTCTGCTTGCTCTTGCTCTTCCTTCTTCAGAATTCTTCAAAATCTCTTCATACAATACACACTGAGGGTGTCTATATCCCGTTTCCCTCTTGCGCTCTCAAACAGTCTAATCTAGAATTAATTTCTATCTACCTGCATTAACTATCTTAAATGCCTCCTACCTACTAAGGACGAGAGTGAGCTGCTCAAGGTCCGATTACATCACACAAGTGCGCTTCATTAAATTGTTACATTTATGTTCGCGTGACAATCCCAAGGTAAATTTCAAAATTTGTGCTGGCTCTGGTCCAACTTTCTCTTACCTTCCACGCTGGCTCACTTGACGTGGGAGATGCTCCTGCATCACATGTGCACGTGATGGATCAACAAAAACGTTGGTAAGAATGTTTACCTCTTGTTGAATTTGCATACAATAATAGTTA
>SNQJ01S0093031.1:0-16049 GCA_010110895.2 Picea sitchensis
TAAACTTTACTAAACCTAACATTGATCCCTTCCAAGCCATAACAAATAGCTCTTATAACCTTTAATCCTTATAACTCATAACTCCTAACACTTAAAACCCTAACCCCTTTAACCCTTACCGATATTACCCTATTCGTAAAACAATAAATCCATATAATCCATATTCGTAAAACACTAACCCCTTACTACCATGGCATCTAACCCCTCACCCATATAACCCATTACACACGTATCACCTAATTATTAACAACTATAACCCCTATAAGTACAAACATGTATACTCTTTAAGTCCTGTAACTAATATCCCCCCTAACCTCCCTAACCATAGCTCATGTAAACACTTAACCATTAATCTCTACTCTTTATAATATTTATAACCCATAACACCTCATCTAGTTTAAAATTCATTTAACTTTTAATAGTTATAAACCATTATTCCCAAATACCTATAACGTCTTCATCACTTAAATACTAAAACCCTAGCATATATAACCCCTAAGAATTATCCCCTATAATCCCTAAATATTTGTATGTATTACCATTAACCCTTAACACATATATATTTTATCCATAATTAGCGCCTATAACCTCTTCCTCTAAACCCTTATAAGGAGTGAAAATATTCAATAGCACCAAATTACTAAATCACACAGAAAAATTTTAAGTACTGACCTTCAAAATCTCAGCTATGTAGAGTCTAATCAATTGAATGTTTCTCTTCTTGAAAGAGAATTGAAATCAAGATTTCATAAAAAACTAGAACACCATTGCATCAGAACACCCGAATGATTTTCGCAACTGTAGAAAATGATTGCTGTAACTATAACAAATTTGTCGTAACTGATATATATATATGATTGATTTGTCGTAAATGACCGTTTGATTCTCACACGTGTCATTGTTGGTTGCTAGAGCGACCAACTTTCATCGTTAAAACGACCAACCTAGAATGTCAGTCGCTAGAGAGACCAACATTTGGACCCCGAAAAAAAAAAGTATATTTAGTACCAAAAAAGCAAAAAACATACGACGAAATTCTAAACCGTCGTAATATTTCATCGTAATTTGCGCCCAATGTAGTAGTGGTGTGAGCGATGAGTCAAGAATAAAGTTCGTCATTTCGTATAAATTGAGGTCAACCATTGTCTTGTGAAACACACTCTTTAAAAGCGTAGAAGTAAAAAAAGCAAGAAACAAAAACAACAAGTATCCGCAATCGACATGCCTAAAACAAAACATCGTGAAAATGCATACACAAAAATAATATATATATATATATATATATATATATATATTAGTGGAAATATTTTTTCAGGGCTTGGCCATTCACCGGGAGGGCGTCAGGTTCCCCCCTCAGATTTTGCAGCCGATACATGCCTACCCCGATCTTCTCGGCCACCTGGAAAGTTTCGAGCCATAGATTTTGAAACTTGGAATGTTTTCCTTTAGGCTCATTTGCTCTGTCCCATTTTAGAAGTAAGTCTCCCACTTCAAAATTCTTCTCTTTATCCTTATGCTTATCAAGCCACCTTTTAACTATCTGTTGATGAGCTATGAAATTTGATTTTTCTTTCTCTCTTTCTTCTCCTAGCATGAGGACGGTATCAATTCTTTGTTGTATGACTAATTAGGGTTGTCCTCTTGAATCCTGAGCAAGTTGAAGAGATGGAAGATATAGCTTGTTTGGGAGAATGGCTTCCTGTCCGTATACCAGAAAGTATGGGGAATTCCCTATAGCTTCCTTTGGTGTAACTCTATCAGCCCATAAATCATTATGAAGCGAACTATGCCAATCCCTCTCGTTCTCTGCAATTTTTTTCTTCAATATCCTCACTAGGTTCTTATTAGTTGATTCTGCCACTCCATTTCCCTATGGATAGTAGTTTGTAGAGTATCTAATTATGATTCATTTGTCTAGAGAAAACTCTGTTAATAAGGTGGAAGAAAAGTAAGTTGCATTATAAAAAACAAGGACGGAAGGCACACCGAACCTTGTGATCAGTTGTTGTTCTATGAATTGGATTACCACCTTTTCGTTTACATGAGTCAGAGGGATGGCCTCTGCCCATTTCATGAAATAATATATGGCGGTTAGTATGTATCTATGCTATTTTGAAGAACTCGGTGTAATTTATCCTATGTTATCTAACCCCCATTGCTTGAATGGCATATAAGCGACCATCGATTGGAGTGGGATAGCTACTCTCTTCTCCCTCCCTACACTTATTTGACAAGTTTTACAGTTTCTAGCATATGTGTGAGTGTCCCTGAACAGAGTAGGCCAATAATAACCATCTCTCAGTATTTTATGAGCAGTGGTATTTCCTTCGAAATGTCCACCTGCAGGACCATCATGGAGCTCCTTCAGAACTTTGTATGCATCTTCACATTTGAGACATCTTAAAATTACCCCATCATAATTAACACGGAGGAGCATTGAATTTATGAGGCGATATTGTACGGATTTCAACCTGAGGGCTCTCCTTTCCCTAGGGTTTATGTTTTCTGGGCAAGTCCCATGATGCAAGAGATAAGTTAGTTTCTCATACCAAGACTCTTGCCTTGGGAAGACGTATGAATCTTCACCACACCATAATGCCAATTCATTCTCCCATCTGAGGTCCTCATTTACTTGGTTTTGGGCTTCAACTGCCAGTTTGCATAATCCTTGTCCTTTAACTAGTTTAGCAGGTTTTATATCTAGATCAAATTCTTGGACTACTTCCATCCATTTTCCTCTTCTTTCCCCCATCTCCTGTTGGTTGAATAGGGATCGGACTACAGTGCGAGGCATGATGAATTTGGTATGGTTCTTAAGGATGTAAGATCTGAAATGTTTTACTGCCTTGTATATTGCGTAAGCCTTCTTGTCTATAGCAGGGTAATTTAGTTTGGCCCCTTGGAGATTAATGATCATAAATGATATTGAGGCCTCATTGTTGTTATCATCCTTCTAAGTCAATACCGCATCTAACGATTGGTCGGAGGCGAAAGTATAGAGGAAGAAATATTTTCTAAAATCAGGACTTCGCAGCATTGGGGCTTGAGATATTGAAGTCTTAATATTGTTGAAATCCCTTTTATGTTCATCGTCCCACTTAAATTCAACATCTTTACAGATCATTTTTTGTAAGGGTTTGATCATTTTAGCGAAATCGGAGGTGAATTTCCTCACAAAATTGATTTTTCCGAAGAATGATTGCATATCATTTTTGTTGTGGGGTAATGGAAGATGAGATATAGCCCTAATTTGTTCTGGGTCTATACGAATGCCTTCTTGAGATATAATGTGGCCTAACAACTTACCTTCTTCGACAACAAAAATAGTTTTCTTAGGGTTTAAGGATATACTATATTTCCTACACGTTTCGAAAATTTGGGTTAAATGTTGGATGTGATCTTCTATGTTCTTTGAATACACAATCATGTCATCCAAATAGACTACTACACATTTGTTGATTAGTCCTCTAAAATCTACGTCCATGGCCCTCTGGAAGGTTTCTCCTGCAATGATTCACCCAAATGGCATACGTTTATAGGTGAAGGTTCCCCACTTGGTTCGGAAGGTAGTTTTCAAGCGGTCTTCTTCTGAAACTAGAACCTGGTTGTAACCTAAGAAATCGTCTAGAAGGGAGAAAATATGAAAGCCCGACACAGTCTGCGAAAGTTGTTCCATTGGTGGGACTGGGTAGTTGTCCTTTTCTGAAGCTTTGTTGAGGTTTATGAAATCTATGCATAGGCGAATCTCCCCAGACTTTTTTCTCACAGGAACCAAATTTTCTACCCATGCAAAGTGTCTAACCTGGAAAATAATTTTGGCATCTAGTAGTTTCTTAAACTCCTGACACATGAGAGGTTCCAGGGATGGGCGGTACTTCCAGAGATTTTGTTGGAAGGGTTTCACTTCAGGTTTTAATGGGATAGTTTGTTGAATGATATGAGTATCATAAGTTTTCAGATCTTGGTAGGACCAAAAAAAAACATCTTGATATTGTTAGAAAAGCTTGAGATAGGCCTTCCTTTCCTCTTTAGATAGTGTCTTACTGAGATTTATATTTTTGGGGTTTTTTGGGGTTCCTAAATTTATAGTTTTGTGCATGGGACAAGAACTCCCCATCTTTGCGTTCTTTGACCCTTTAAATCTTTCCCTTGGGTCAAAAATATTTTCTAAATTGGATATTCCCTTTGGTATTGTGTGGGACCGTGGTTTGTCAGTCGGTTTAGATGTCTGAAAATTAGTTTCTACAAATTGTTTTTGGAATACTTCATCTTCAATAGCCAAGTCTTTAAAATTATCTTGATTAGTCAAAAAGTTTATGATATGTTCATCTCCTTCAAAGACCTTCCAACTGCAAATATTGTTGGGTATCGGCGGTTTGTATAGTAGCTCCACAGTGAACCGGGAGGCTTCATAATATTCAAGAGGTGATATCCTTGAGGTAATGGTGGCCAGAGAATCAGAAAGAATGTTCTTTGTTCTGGGGATCATTGTAATGTTGAAGGCTCCAAAATGCTCTATTAGCCTGTGCACTTCATGTTGGTAATTCCTCAGGTGTGGAGAGTTGCAATATATATTGTTCCTTACTTGTCTAACATTGATTTCAGAATCTTTGAAAACCTTCAACTCTTTAACGTTTAAATCTATGGCTTTCTTTAGACCTTGTACTAGAGCTTCATACTCGACGATGTTGTTTGTGCATTCAGATTCTAGTCTGAAGGACAGGAAATTTTGTTTACCTTTTGGATCAATGAGAATGCACCCTGCCCCTGACCGTTCTTGCAATTTAGATCCATCAAAGTATAAGGTCCAAACTTGCGGGAAAAAACTATCAGCTTCCTCTATATTGTACCTTTCCTCCTCTCCTCCTGTTTATTCCATGATTTCTAATGCAGGTCCTTGACAGAAGAGGGTTTCCTTTGTCGTTGTCGGCAAGTTTTCTTGAAAAATCATTTCTGATTTTTGAGTAAGAGGGACATTAGATGAGAGGGGGGAGAAATTCCCGAAATCAGAGTCACGGGAATAATTTCCTAGCACAGGGAAATCTATCGATGAGGGTTCATTAAGGGTGTTTAAGTCGATGATAATATGTTTTAGATATATTTCCCTATCGATCCTGATCATATTCGGATGTCCCTTTAATGGCAACCAAAGGTGAGCCCAGTCTGTACTAAAGTATTCATTTAACTTCTCGTACCAATATCGACTCAATAACAATCCATAAGATTATGGGATATCTACTACAATGATGTCAATTACTTGCATAAATTAGGGTGTGTCGCTATTCTAATCATTACATCTTTGAGCTCTCACATAACCTTCACCTGGGTTTTTTTCTAGTTGTATTACATGTTTATCTCTTTTGAGAGGGACTGCATTTATTGTTTTTCAAATAGACAATGGCATAACATTGGAGTATGATCCTGAGTCAACCAAACAATTATGGAGGTTTCTATTGAAGACTTCAAACATAAAAAGGAACGGTGGGACAAAAGGTTTTCCCTTATTTTCTTCAGAGAAGACGTTTATAGTTGGTTTATTCCTTAGATCCGTGGGAGTTAGATTTCCTCCTTGGTCAGTGATTTTGGTAGGATTTTCAACTGATTTCAATGCTTGTAACATAAATTCCTTTTGTTGAGGGATCCTACATATGTCCATGACCGATATATTTGCTTTCAAAATTTTCAATTCTTCTACTATGTTGTATTCTAACTTGGGTGATTCTCGTGTATGGATGTTTATAGGAATTATTCACGGGACAAAAGGTGTTTTTGGGTGATCGGGAGTTGGTTTTCCTCCTGAAGTTTGGGTAGTAGTAATATCATTCGAGACAGGTTGACCCCTACTTCGTGTCTGCATAGCCAAGACCTTTGTGGGTGGTTCTTGAACCTCAAATAGCTCATCAGAATGCATTGGTAGGTCAGGATCCCATATAAGCATGGTTGTTTCTTTTGGTGGATCAACTTCTTCCCGATCAACAGTATTCATAACTGATATGCTTGATTGTTCGGTTAATGAAACTTCATATAGAAACTAGTTGGCCATCAAATTCATGGAATTCACCCATTGTGGGCAGTCTCTTTCAAAGTGTTTCTCTTGGTGATAAGTACAAAAAGAGTCGGATGCTACATTTCCCAGATCGATGTTTAAGTTGGTTGGGGGAGGTTCAATTGCTTTGAACGGTGGATTTATTTTGAAAAAAAGGTTTATAGGGCCTCTGGCCTTGGTTTCCTTCCCCTGCACTTCTTTTCATGTCTATGATCTTGTTTGACAACTTCTTGTCCATGCATTGCAGGTCTTCTATGTCCCCACTTCCCTTTTTGGGACCTTGTTCTGCTTGTTTCCCTGGGGATCTAGTAAACAATAGTCCTCTCCTAGGAGGAGGTTGAACTTATTTCTTAACTAATGAGACCTGGCATTATTTACATCCCTTCATTTCAAATTCTATTGTTTTGGTTTCTTCAAAATTTTCAGCTAAGGTTGCTTTGGCAACCCCCTTCACAAACATGGAAATAGAAGTTGGGAGAGCGTTAGCATATACTTCAATTTGCAACTCCTGAGTGGGTTTAGCTTCGGATTGGAATTTGTTTAAGATAGTGGTGAATATTTTATTGAAGTCTTTAACCTTCTCCTTTGAACTCATGGTGGCAACAAACAATTCGTCCATCAGAGCTCCTGTAGTGGTTTCTTCTACAAATTTATCTAGAAAATCCTTTTGAAAATTCGTCCAACTATTTTTGGATCCTACATGTAAGTTAAAATACCATGTGGAGGCCAAATTCTCAAAAGTGTAAGGGAAAATCCTGCATACTACATCTTCATTTTGAACATTCATCAGTCTGATAGCTAGTATGAAATTTTTGATATGGTCTTCAGGCAATCCTGAGGTTTCAGGGTCAAATTTAGGGAGTAAATTCTCTAGATGTCGAGGAATCACCCAGGGATGGACAAAGCATCTCTGGCCAACCAAGGTTGATTATACTCAGGTGGGTTTCCCCTTTATTCATTATGATCATTGTTATCTTCCATGTCTTCCGATCCCGAAACTGATCGTTCTGAGTTAAACCCTTCCTCTTCGGAAAAATCGTCGGGCTCGGAGAAGTTTTCGGCTGGTGTTTCAAGGATTAGATTAAGAGGATGTTCGATTTCGGTGAGGGATAAATCTATCAGGTATTCTACTGTGTGCACAAAAACCTGGTCGGGGGACTCGACCACTGGTCTTCTTATTTGTTTTCTTCGAGGAAGTAACGGAGCTAAAGGCAATGCACCGATTTGTCGGGCGTAAGATCTTGTGAATCTTATGAATTGGTTCAATTCCTTGTGAGGAAGAGTGTAAGGTATATCAGGGAATAGATGTTATTCCTCTTGCTAGGGTGAGTTACTCGTTTTAGGAGTACTCACTATGTGGGATGTCTTGGGAATGACTAGCCATGCATGTGGGTTGTTTTGAATCTACAGGTTGTGTGAAAGATTTTGTAAGAAATATTGACAGCCATTCATTCTTTAGCCCTCCTTCGAGCGCCAATTTTGTTGAGGGATCCTAAATCCCTTTAACTCAACAATAGGAACCAAACCCGCCAACGAGTCCCAATTAGACTCTTTTGTGTTTAATGGTGGAATGGTTCTACAGATCTTGCGATCCGGTCGATTAATCGATGGGATTTACATTTTCTTGTGGAAACTCCTCCTTCAGTTCAGACATTATATTTTGTATTTTATCTTATATGTGGGACCAATACAAGATAAAAGCCGATATAAATCAACTAGGTAACAAAGTGGGAAATCTTAACTACTGGAGAATGTTGAGCTTGGGATAACCCTTTCACTCTAGCATGCAGACAATTATTATCTACCACATGCCTAGTACTAATACATTAACCTGTTGATGTTCCAATTATTGACTGAGGTACAATTATCAGAAGAAAACATACATGCAATAAACGATGGCAAGAAAAATAGTTTCCTTAACTCTAATCATCAATCACATATTAACACAACGATTTAATTTTCATCATTAAAGACAAGAACATATAAAAATATTGAATCAGATAACTTATCAACAGATTCAAAAATTCTTACTTGTTACAACATCCATTCATGAGATAAAATAAAAAATAATTCTTCTTCCGATCTAATCACACACACTTTTGATGAAAAACACAACTTTGTCTCTAGTCTTAAACAAGACTTCTCAATTAAGGCAGCTCCGAAATAGTTGTTGACAAATCCAAAAATGAGGGTCTTTGCAACAACCATCGACCCTTTCTAACAAGTTGATCCTCTTATTTATAACATATTATTAACTAAAAATAACTATCAAAAGTGCAGCTAAGTAAAACAAAAACTCGCCACATGGCACTTTCATCTCTCAGTCTTCTGAGAGTCATCAAATGATCTCACTTGAGTGGATGACTATTCTCATACTCCAACCATTTAACGAAGAGATCTTCGTATGTGTTGGCATACGGGAATCTATGTTGTTCCATTGGGGCCGAAAGGATCTTTCTTATCTCTAGTACCTGTGCTCGATACTTGACTATTCTAGCACTTAATTGTTGCAACACAGTTCGAACCTTGATTGGGTGTTCCATGAACTGTTGCACTTGGCCTGGCGCCATTTTTGTCACCTTTGTTATCTCCACATCCCATGATGAGTCTTGTTCGGCATGTAATTTGACTATGTCGCACAAGTCGACAAAGTCATCGGGTGTGTCAATTTCAGGAAGGATGATGTCTCTCATTTTCCGGTTGATCTTGGTCCAACTCTTTTCACACTCGACCCATTTCTCTTGGATTTCCCGATGAGGTTCTTGAGCCATTTTTACCCAATATTTGGCTGACTTCTTTATTCTGTCGATGCTACTTTCCATGAGTACCCGGATGTTGTGCTCTTAGGTATCTTGGCAATGTTGAACCACATTGATGTAGTCGATCCTTTCCATGGCTTGGTGTTCTTTCTCATACCACCTTTCCATATCCTTGCACTTTTATAGCTCCATGAGGGTGTCTTCTTGAAGCTAGGATATCCTTGCAGTGAATAGGTGATGCTCATATGTATATTTATTGTAGGTCTCTTGGAATTCTCTCTTCAGGAACACCGAGGCCTGTGTGGTGTCCTGGTAATATTTCTCCAAATGGCGTAGATGTTCCAATTCCTTCATAGCAGTGGCCAGCTCCTCTTCATCCATTTTTTCTCTGTCTAGAGTGGCATATGTGATTGCCATCCATGCGTCAATAATTTTGGATGTCTTGGCATGCCCTAAGTTGATCAGTTTTTCCTTTATGGTGATGAGGATGGACAGATCTAGAGTAATCATCCTCTTCTTGGTGGTTCTCTTCACAATAGATTTCCTTTTCCGTTCATAGGATATGTCCTGTATATCAACAACTTCATCCACAGGTTTGGGGATTTACCGATCTCCCCAGGTAAGCATATTTCCCAGGCTTTCGATGATGTATATTTGTTCAAGAATGGGTTCTTAAACCTCTTCCATGTGTTCCTAAGGTCTGACCTCTAGTTGTTTCTTGTCGGGAGGTTGAAATTGAAGCATCATGGATACGCTCGACACTTACTTGGTAACCGGATGTTGAGATGTTGATTTCCTACTGTGAAACTTCTTCATTTTGTTTACCCAACCTTGGCTCGTCCACTGGACTGTCCATTTGGGTCTCTGGTACATCAAGTATCAAATTTTCTAAGACACTTTCAAACTCCTGGTCATTCTGTGGAAAGCCTTGAATTTGAGCATCTGTAGCTGGAGAAGATGCCTTCTCGGGCTCCTTTTCCTCTGTGATCTGCACAGGAGTCACCAGGTACACCTTCAAACTTTCCTCATCATCATAGATTGTTATCAAGTCGTGGAGGGGGTTTGGTGCACCTTCTCTACCTGATGTTCTTTCCATCTCTGGCTGAGCTGAAACGTTCCCTGGTGATCTGACATGTGGTGTTGCAACTTCAGGTTTATCTAACCTGATGGTTTCATTAATTTGTATTAGCTCAGGGCCACTTGGACCTACCCAGCTTTCATCTGGGTTGTCATCAGGGGTCCTCATCATTCCTACAAGGTATGGTTCATCCTGTAGCTGATCAATTACTTGTTGCGCCTATTCTATCATGAGAAACCCCCTCGCCCATGTATCCTGGGTCATAGGAAATCCCTTATCCTACACCGGAGCCACCATGGGAACCTTTGTTTCCTCTGTTACTATGATTTCTTCCCTGGATATAAGGGCCACTTGAGTCAACTACTCTATTTTCGTCACCTGTTCATCCAGGCTCATGGCCCTGAACCTGGTCCTTTTGGGGTTGACCATCCTTTCTATCATCTTGTCCCAGTCCTGGGCATTTCTTTGAAGACTTCAACTTCGAATTTTTTGTGGCCGTATGGCCCGTAGGATGACATGTGTGAAGCATGTTGCAAGACCAGGCCCTTTGGATCGTGCTTGTGGAATCAGCCTGTCTAAAATCTGAACTCAAGTTGGCTCAACCCTTCATGTTTTTCTTGAGCGATATCCTATACCAAGTAGAAACCTACATGGAAACCATAGGGTATGAATGTTTGCTTCTTGTCCTTGACCAAGGTGGCATTGTAGCCTTGCAATATTGTTTGATAGCACATTTCTCCTACTACGAGTCAGTTTGGGACATGAGCTAGTAGGATATGTGGTTCTCCAGTGGCCCCGAACACCCTGATGTAGGTGTCGTGCTCATCCAAGTACCATTAGCCTACCTTGGATATCATTTTCTTGGCCGCAACTGATAGTCTCGAGCATTCCTTCTTAAAAAGAATAAAATAAATTCGCACGATGAATTCATCACAGATGAGGGAGTAAAACTTCTTATACATGTTCTCCCATATCATGTTGAAATAGACGTGGACTGAGAGCTCTGCGACGTGCCAGCTCAGATTCATGCCAGCTGGTTTCTCTCCTTCCTTTGGCGTCTGAGCCTGTTGTATATAGATGCTCAGTTGTTTAGAAATTATTGCTCCCCAGTTGAAACTGCTCCCAGAGATAGCCACTGTGTAAGCCAAGGGCATCCATGCCTATGAAAATATGGAGCAGTCCTTCTCTCCATATAATCGACATATGAGATCCATCAAATAGATGTATGACTCCCTCAAATTGGCCATCCCATACCAGCCAGTGCTCTAGTTGGTGTAATTCTTATCCTCTCTCCACCATGAGGCCATTACCCGGCTGGTGTCGTGGCATTCGTAAAATTTCACCATGACGTCTGTGTTTAGCCATTCCTTAGGATCTCTAAACTTGTAGTATTTATGAACCTCTACCAGTAGAAACACTCTGACACACCCACCATTGCGATCATTGATTAAACATTTCGGTGTGTCTGTGTGGTCGATGATCCACTTTAGGACTTCAATACAGGGAAAAACAAGGGTTCTTCTTGCCACCATATGTAGGTACAACCATCGAATGTTCAGGAACACCTCATCATCGAGCACTCTTACATATGGATCACTATGTGGGATATATTATGGGTATTCCTCTCGGCTTATCATGTTAAAGAGTTCTCCCCAATGTGGGAGTGCCATCTTGGACCCTATGCTTGCCTCTGTATCTCCAAAGGCTGGATGTTGGATGAAATCCTTCTTCGTTGTTGTCTTAATGACTGTTTTCGGCCTCGGAGTGAATTCCAATTGTTTTGCAGACCCTGGAGAGGAGCCTTTGCCTAACTCTGGTTCTTTCAGCTTCGGTTCCCTCGACAATCGTTTGGTGGTTGGATTTGTTGGTGGCATTGTTCCTGCAACTAAAATAAAATTTCAGAGATTCTGTGAAACAAAAACTGGACAAAACATATGAATTACAGCCAGCAATTTATAGACTTAGATACATACCTCTGAAGCTTGTTAAGACCTGGTTATTTTGAAAATCATGGGATCGATATAGCCTTTGAGTCGCTCGTCTTACTAATTTGGATGCTTCAGAATTCTCTTATGCACAGAATGATTTCGTTTACAACAGCTCAAGAGAATTTAAACAGGGAAGAACTTACCATGTCGCATTAGCCATTCAATTCGGGTGATGAGTGAAATTTTAACAAATCTGTCACCGAATATCTATAACTTAAATTATCGTGGGTTGACGGCGAAGGCGCGGGGGGTGATGTAGTCTATCGGTGATTTTAAACAATTGTTTTGATTGGCGCGCGAGGTAGCAACTAATGCGGGATTTGGTATTAATTAGCTCCTTAAATGCTCAAAATCCGATTGTATACAATGCTAAAATGTCCCATTGTGTCGCTCTCTCAGTGGGTGGATTGGGGATCGAGGATGTGTTATGAATGTTTTCGTTGATGTCCTTATGCAAAAATCTCCGATGACGATCAATTTCACTGTACAATGCTACTGTGGAAAAGTTGAATCGGAGGTGTGACTCGGACTTAGGGAACCAAGAATGACTCGAGGTAAAATTAGACCATGCAGTTCTCCAATCTGGTAAAGACATGTGGCGTTGAAGACCAGTGACCTAATTCACGTGTATTAATCGGAGTCGTGACTTTCATTAATTTACTCATTCTAAAACAAACCGATAAACCTATGGCGATGCCGAAAAAGTATCCAGGATCGGCAATCGACGATAAACCTATCAAGTGCTTTCTTCGAATTAGCTTCCTCGAAAAAGTCTCGATGTCGAAAACGCATCGGGGATCGGCAATCGGGAATATCCTTTAGTGCGGTCAGAATGTTTGTTGCAATCCTTTTAAGTTTTCCCTGATTTCTATAAGTGCATCGGGCATCGGCTATCAATGATATCTTTTCTTTCTTTGTTAACGTCTACTCCCCTTGTCTTTTACCGATGTTGAAGGGGAATCAACTATCGATGATATGCTTATGCAAGACTTGACGCAAAACAAAAAATTCCTTTTGTTGATGTTGACGGAGATCGGCGCTCGGTGAATGAGGTTTCCTGAGTGGTTCTTTTCCTTGTTTGAATTCTGTCCGGTGTCGAATCTGAGCGCGTCGGGTGAAGTGTTCCGGTTGTTGATTCTTTATTCAAGTGTTAAGGAATTTTAATTCATGGGGTTTTATAAGTTCAAACAAACCTGAATAGGTGATGAGAGTCATGAGAATAAGCAAAGACAAAACATTTCTCAAAAGGAAATCGAACTAGACAATGCAAAATATCAACTGGTACCCAAAAAAGCAAAACATTGAAAAGGCTTTTTAGGGTGTGTTGAGTGCTCAACACTTTCCTTCATTTCTTAAAACCATTGTCTCTTTATACTTATTTTTCCATATTTTCATTCTAATAATAGGTTTACTATCCTTCCAAGGGTAGTTGCATACTATATTAACATATATTTTTTCCAATTTTGACTTCATTAGATGTGTACTTTCAATGAATTGTACTACTATTCTCTCAATTTGATCATTATCATTTATCCACATCTTTCCTAAATAGCTAGTGTCTTCTTTACTTCCTCAGGTTACTTTGTTTAGTTTTATGTGTCATGTGATTTCCTTCTTTACCTATCAGTGTAAGTTTTAAACATTTCACAATAATGAAATGGACACACAAATTCCTAACACATAAAAGAAAACAATTGCAATCACGCATATACATAGCCATTTACCTTGGAAACCCAACGGGGAAAACCAACAACTTGTTTTAGAGTTGCACCTATAATTCTATTCATAATCTCTTCATTCTTTACAATACATTATATATAGGATCTTGCGGCATCCAAAAAAACCCTGGATTAGAACTCAACCATAGTTCCTTAACCGAAATTACATTACCATGGACCACAAAATCATGTGCTACAAAACTACCAAAGGTGAAAAACCACCCCCGCCAAAGTCGAAAGACCAACCAAAATTTTTTGGGTGTTTATTTGCCAAATTTTTGGGCGATCTTTCACCTTTGGTGGGGATGGTTTTTCACCTTTGGTGGTTTTATGGAACACAGTTTTGTGGTCCATGGTAATGTAATTCCGGTTAAGGAACTATGGTTGAGTTCTAATCCATGGGTTTTTTTGGATCTCACAGGATCCTATATATATTGTATTGTATTGTAAACAATGAAGATATTATGAATAGAATTAGAAGTACAAATCTAAAATAGGTCATTGGTTTTCCTGGTTGTGTTTCTAGGGTATATCTCTATGTGTATGTGTGGTTGCAATTGTTATATTTTCTATGTTAAGAATCTATGTGTGAATTGCACTACTTTGAAAGTTTTAAAACTGTGTACCTCCCCTGAATCAGGAAGATCTCATCAGTTCTTTGCCACACCTCTAGTCCCAAGAAGTAGTGCATCATACCAAGGTCCTTCATCTCAAACTCAGAGGCCAAATCATACTTGCATTTAGCAATAAGGCTCTCTGTACCAGTGAGGAATAAATCATCAACGTAGAGGACCTAAATCAGGGACTCGCCATTAACAGTCTTGTAGTACAGGTTGGGTTCATCAACACTTTTGTTGTATCCAAAAATCATTAGGTGTCCATCAATCCTCGCATACCAAGCACGAGGTTCCTGCTTGAGTCCATACAGGGCCTTATTCAACCTGCACACATGAGACTCCTTCTCATGTACCACGAACCCATCTGGATACTCAATGTATACTTCTTCCTCAATCTATCCATTGAGAAAGGTTGTATTTACATCCATCTACTGTAATCTCCAACCCATGGATGATACAAGGGAAATAATCGTTTGGATAGAAGTGTATCGAGCAACATGAAAAAATGTCTCCTCATAATCTATTCCCTCCACATGAGAGAATAATATAGAAACAAATCTCGATTTTTTCTTCTCGATGCTCCTGTTAGTTGTGTGTTTTATCTTATATATTGACTTGTAAGTCATTACAGACTTCCCCTCGGGTCTTAGAACAATATACCACACATCATTATTCATGATGGGCTGATACTCCTTCATCGTGACATCTCTCCATACTAGCTGACTTTATACCTCCTCATAATAGGAAGGCTCAGAATCAATGATGTGGCTCATATTTGTGGCATAGCATGAATATATCTGAGGTTTCTTTCTCTCTCGGAAGGTACCATGATGATCCACATGTCCTTCTTCCTCTTGTAGAGTTTGACGAGCCCATGCAGGTATCTTTTGAACTACTGAAATATCTCTGGGAACATCAACTAGAGCTACATGATCAACGAGATTAATTGGATCAATAGGCTCAATTGTCTCCCTTTGAACTTCTAGAGGGCGAGAGGGAGAAGGCACCATCTCTTCCTATCTCTCACTATCAATCTCCATGTGAGATCCTATATATCTCCTGAAGGATACCTCATCCTCAAAGGTAATTTCCCTACTCACCTTAATCTGTCTTTGACCAAGGATGTAGATCCAGTATGCCTTCGAAGACTCATTGTACCCCACAAATGTACCCTTTCTTCCTAAAGGGTATGGCTTGGTCCTTTTCTCCTTGGGTATATGAATGTATACTGGACACCCAAATATCTTGAAGTGTCCAACCTTAGGATTCACTCCAGTGAAGGCTTCCTCGAGATTCATGTTCCTCAAAGTCTTATGACAACTTATGTTCTGAACATACACTACAATCATGGATGCCTCTTCCCACAGAAACATAGGTAAATGTCGATCATGAATCATCGCCTTGACTACCTCAACAATATATCTATTCTTCCTATCTGCAACCCCATTTTGTTGAGGGTTGTAAGGAATGGTGTACTCCCTCTTGATCCCTACCTCAAACATCTCTAGGACACATCGAGATTCCCTCATGGAACCAATGTCCCCCAAGACATATCGAGGTTTCCTCGTGAAACCAATGTCTTGGTTCCTTCATATAACCATCTAAGGCACGCTAGGATGAAGTCCACATTCCCTCCTACTAGTCCATACAGGACCATATGGGAAGAATGTCTCATGATATTGCCTCAAACATCAACACATTGACACAAGATTCATGTGATCTCGACTAAGAGGGTTTGTCACAGCTTCTCACTTCAAAGGAAGTCTAGAGTGATCACACTAATTTCCCAATTTGAGGAAGTGTAAGAGACCACCTCTAAACCATGTAGAAAACAAGAGGAATT
>SNQJ01S0093031.1:16059-38904 GCA_010110895.2 Picea sitchensis
TTAACATATATTTTTTCCAATTTTGACTTCATTAGATGTGTACTTTCAATGAATTGTACTACTATTCTCTCAATTTGATCATTATCATTTATCCACATCTTTCCTAAATAGCTAGTGTCTTCTTTACTTCCTCAGGTTACTTTGTTTAGTTTTATGTGTCATGTGATTTCCTTCTTTACCTATCAGTGTAAGTTTTAAACATTTCACAATAATGAAATGGACACACAAATTCCTAACACATAAAAGAAAACAATTGCAATCACGCATATACATAGCCATTTACCTTGGAAACCCAACGGGGAAAACCAACAACTTGTTTTAGAGTTGCACCTATAATTCTATTCATAATCTCTTCATTCTTTACAATACATTATATATAGGATCTTGCGGCATCCAAAAAAACCCTGGATTAGAACTCAACCATAGTTCCTTAACCGAAATTACATTACCATGGACCACAAAATCATGTGCTACAAAACTACCAAAGGTGAAAAACCACCCCCGCCAAAGTCGAAAGACCAACCAAAATTTTTTGGGTGTTTATTTGCCAAATTTTTGGGCGATCTTTCACCTTTGGTGGGGATGGTTTTTCACCTTTGGTGGTTTTATGGAACACAGTTTTGTGGTCCATGGTAATGTAATTCCGGTTAAGGAACTATGGTTGAGTTCTAATCCATGGGTTTTTTTGGATCTCACAGGATCCTATATATATTGTATTGTATTGTAAACAATGAAGATATTATGAATAGAATTAGAAGTACAAATCTAAAATAGGTCATTGGTTTTCCTGGTTGTGTTTCTAGGGTATATCTCTATGTGTATGTGTGGTTGCAATTGTTATATTTTCTATGTTAAGAATCTATGTGTGAATTGCACTACTTTGAAAGTTTTAAAACTGTGTACCTCCCCTGAATCAGGAAGATCTCATCAGTTCTTTGCCACACCTCTAGTCCCAAGAAGTAGTGCATCATACCAAGGTCCTTCATCTCAAACTCAGAGGCCAAATCATACTTGCATTTAGCAATAAGGCTCTCTGTACCAGTGAGGAATAAATCATCAACGTAGAGGACCTAAATCAGGGACTCGCCATTAACAGTCTTGTAGTACAGGTTGGGTTCATCAACACTTTTGTTGTATCCAAAAATCATTAGGTGTCCATCAATCCTCGCATACCAAGCACGAGGTTCCTGCTTGAGTCCATACAGGGCCTTATTCAACCTGCACACATGAGACTCCTTCTCATGTACCACGAACCCATCTGGATACTCAATGTATACTTCTTCCTCAATCTATCCATTGAGAAAGGTTGTATTTACATCCATCTACTGTAATCTCCAACCCATGGATGATACAAGGGAAATAATCGTTTGGATAGAAGTGTATCGAGCAACATGAAAAAATGTCTCCTCATAATCTATTCCCTCCACATGAGAGAATAATATAGAAACAAATCTCGATTTTTTCTTCTCGATGCTCCTGTTAGTTGTGTGTTTTATCTTATATATTGACTTGTAAGTCATTACAGACTTCCCCTCGGGTCTTAGAACAATATACCACACATCATTATTCATGATGGGCTGATACTCCTTCATCGTGACATCTCTCCATACTAGCTGACTTTATACCTCCTCATAATAGGAAGGCTCAGAATCAATGATGTGGCTCATATTTGTGGCATAGCATGAATATATCTGAGGTTTCTTTCTCTCTCGGAAGGTACCATGATGATCCACATGTCCTTCTTCCTCTTGTAGAGTTTGACGAGCCCATGCAGGTATCTTTTGAACTACTGAAATATCTCTGGGAACATCAACTAGAGCTACATGATCAACGAGATTAATTGGATCAATAGGCTCAATTGTCTCCCTTTGAACTTCTAGAGGGCGAGAGGGAGAAGGCACCATCTCTTCCTATCTCTCACTATCAATCTCCATGTGAGATCCTATATATCTCCTGAAGGATACCTCATCCTCAAAGGTAATTTCCCTACTCACCTTAATCTGTCTTTGACCAAGGATGTAGATCCAGTATGCCTTCGAAGACTCATTGTACCCCACAAATGTACCCTTTCTTCCTAAAGGGTATGGCTTGGTCCTTTTCTCCTTGGGTATATGAATGTATACTGGACACCCAAATATCTTGAAGTGTCCAACCTTAGGATTCACTCCAGTGAAGGCTTCCTCGAGATTCATGTTCCTCAAAGTCTTATGACAACTTATGTTCTGAACATACACTACAATCATGGATGCCTCTTCCCACAGAAACATAGGTAAATGTCGATCATGAATCATCGCCTTGACTACCTCAACAATATATCTATTCTTCCTATCTGCAACCCCATTTTGTTGAGGGTTGTAAGGAATGGTGTACTCCCTCTTGATCCCTACCTCAAACATCTCTAGGACACATCGAGATTCCCTCATGGAACCAATGTCCCCCAAGACATATCGAGGTTTCCTCGTGAAACCAATGTCTTGGTTCCTTCATATAACCATCTAAGGCACGCTAGGATGAAGTCCACATTCCCTCCTACTAGTCCATACAGGACCATATGGGAAGAATGTCTCATGATATTGCCTCAAACATCAACACATTGACACAAGATTCATGTGATCTCGACTAAGAGGGTTTGTCACAGCTTCTCACTTCAAAGGAAGTCTAGAGTGATCACACTAATTTCCCAATTTGAGGAAGTGTAAGAGACCACCTCTAAACCATGTAGAAAACAAGAGGAATTCTAAGTTACGGTTGCGCTACCACAATGATCTAATGGTTCCCTCAACAATCTCATGTGGCTTATTTTCATTGCTCAACCTTGCACTCATTTTTCACAGGAAAATGTTGCCTCCACATGTAATAACTAGATTTTCCTATTGAATGTTTACTTTCCGCATCAGACAAATGCAGAGTAAATGATTCATTGTCTTAAATCTTGGAACTTTGAAATTTTGTCTCCCTCGAAACATAGATTCCATTCATTTTGTTAAAATGTGGCATTTACATGGACCTCACAAACATAAGGTTTATTGATCTTGCACATAAACAAAATAACTTCATTAAGGTATGTTGTCAGTCCCACTCTTGTAAATCCAACATTTCCCAGTTTCGATTATTCGCAAAGAGTCCTCGTTTACTGCGTTCAACCCTTCTTCCAAAGCTCATTGTTGATCCAACCAGTGCTTGATCGATGCCATTGGTGGGCACTCACGAGTACTTGGATTCAAAAATAATCGAAGGGAAAGGCAACGAGATTTTTTCGTTTTTGTAGACATTTGGGATATTTTAATATAGGCTTCTCCACATGATGACACCATTCAAGGGGGGAAGAAATCAAGAAATGTTAGAGAACATTGTTGGGAAAGCATTGAGGTTCCCAGATTTTTTGGTTGTAAGTTTTGCTACATGCGACTTGATCAGAGGTTTGCTTGTGAAAGACCCGCAACATAGGATATCCTTTATGGCGCAAAATGGGCTCTCATCTGCAACAACACTCCTCCTCAAATTCTCAAACCCATTGATTAAAGGAATCTTACACACTAATTGATATTTTCCCAATCCGGCACATCCCTCTTAATACATGGAACTTTGAACATATAAGCCACAAAATTTGAAACTGTAGGAATTAATGATTATTGGGCCACGACGATTTGATTGAATTTCCACCAATCAACTCCTAAATAAAAGGTATGAATGATTTTAAGGCCACCAATATTAAGTTGAATTTCCATGAACTAAACCATCATTATCGACTTTTAGTTTGTCTTTGTGCTCTTTCATGACATATATGATGTCCTTCTTATTCAACTCAAATAATTCCTAGATATTGATAATGTACCCATCCACATCCAAGTCCATCACCCAGAACATATGTTGAAGTTGTTCCTCCGTAGCTCTAGTAGGACCTAAGCTAAGCTAGGCTTCTATTTCCCTTTCATTTACCTGGGACCTCTGGTGAGGGAGTCAAGCCCAGTCCCACTCTGATACCATGTTGATTTTTATATATGAGATAATATTATATCGATGTATTATTAAAATTATGAATGTTCCATATATAGAGAACATATGGTGACTATTATCCCCTAGCCTAGCGATAACTAAGGAGACTATGTCTTTAGGCCCACGGGTCCTAGACATGGAGTATCGAGAGCCATATTGACTTGAGCCTGGCCCTAGAGAGCCCATATTTCTTCTTCAATACCTCCACCTTGTCAGCAAAAAAAATATCCATCCCATTGACCTGGTCCTTCAGTAGCAGTGGGTCTTTCTCCATGAGGTAATGAGTCTAGGTATCATGGTATGTGTCACTATGATTCTCAAAACATTTGAATATGTGCATTTAATTATTTTTTCTTTTGACGTGTGCTTGTACTTTATGCCTTTCCACTTGTCCACATCTGGGGGGATGACAGGATTCCCTAGAAAGTTGGTTCCCTTAGGATTTGAATTTCCATTGGGTGGGTTCATGGAAGGTCATTGTCCATTCCCACCATACTTATCACTTTTCATCATTTTCCCTCTCATCCATCCCCTACATTGGTTCAGGCATTGGGTTTTCCAAGCTAGCAAAGGGTTGTACCTTGCCTTGTGGAAAGAAGGGGCTAAAGGCCTAGAGGGAAAAAGTATATGGAAAAAGATAAAATACAAAAGAACAAAACCTTCAAGATGATTTTCCCAGGGATCCCCGAGAAAGAAATAAAGCTTCTCAGCAAGAAATGGAGGGACCCATAAAATAATAAAATCAAGACCTATTTTGAGGATAGGCAGTCTCATCATGAGCCAACCTATTAGGTCCATGGGCTTGTAGCAGTATGACGCTACCATTGATTTGGTCACCATGTCGGGGTAGTGGCTCTTAGTAGCATAGCCAAGAGAAAGGGGGTCTCATCATGAGCCAACCTTCTCATCTCCATGAAATGATTGTGGGTAACATTGTCACCATTGGTCACCATGCCAGGGCAGTGTCCCTTAACTCGTCTCTTGAAAGAAAAATCAATAAGATAAAAAGGTAAAAGGAATTGAATGGGCTTGGAAACATTTGCATCCATGACAAGGTGTAGCTCACCCTCTTCATAGGCACCCACAAGTAAGCCATACATTTTCATGTCACCACTGCACCCATTGCTCAAAAATCCCCATACCACCTCATCCACTTACATTACCTGGATTGGTATTCACCTGGAAACATCCCACATCCGATGAGAATTATCCCAATAGGACCTCCTGAAACCCTCTCCAAACCTGTCTTGTAGAATAGCATAACGTCTTTGAGCACTTGTCTGGGAAAGGGGGGTTTTATGCACATGTTTAGATAACTTGATTATTAGACGTGATTGGCATTTCTATGATCTTTGTGACTTATGAGCCAATGGAAGGCGTACTTGTTGTTGTTACATGGCCACACCCGATGGACATGTACACATGGGGAGATGATTAGTTCAGACCTCCATTAGGGATTAAATCCCACCAGATGGATGTTGAGACCCCAGCCAGGGGCAGAAATGTATCAAAGGCTTTGCACCAGAGAGAGAGGATGATGTTCCACTAGAGACATCCTGGCAGGCTTAGACCCAGGGGGTCTTTCCCTCCCACTATGATGTTGGCCTTGGAAGGCCCATGACATCACCTCTGTGACCCTTGATGTCACCTAGTGTTTGATGGACACTATGGAGGTAGTTGTGTGCCAAGTGGCACGTGTGGCTTGATCCAGAGGCCTTGGGAGGCCTAACATTTTTCTCATGGAGACCAATGTTTCACCTAGGAGGCCCAATGTCACCCTAGTAGGGCATGACGTCACCTATTTTTCTTGATTTAGGGTTTAATTTGTCATTTTATGTAAAAAATTGGATATTACATGTAAACTGGCCATGTCAACCTTTTTGACCTAATTTTGTAAATTAAAGGTTATTTTCACTATATAAATAAGGGTTTTTTCCCTTGTATTTTTTTATCATATTTCACTCACACTAAGTGAGGTCTAAAATTTGCGCCCTGCTTAGGGTTTATTGGATGAAATTTGGTGCGCACTTCTTGAAGGAGGATAATTTTGGTGTATTTTGGCATTTTTCTCGGTGGAAAGTCTCCAACTAGGCCTATTGCTAGATTATTCTTGGTGAATGTAAGTAAATTTCTGCAATTCTTCTTCATTTTGAATGGTTATGGTACATTTACTTTGTATTTCTTCCAAAATTATGAAATTGTGATCTGGATTATTTTCGACACGAAATGAGAGCGGAGATATAATAAAGAAATGTACAGAGATATCTCAGATATTCAATAATATAACATAAATGTATCAGATATGAAACCATAAACACAGAGATACACTAATACACAATTTTCTATTAATGAGCAAAATGTACAAAGACTGTAAAATACATAGTGAAAGACTCACTAGAATGGTGGCAGCTTATCTCTGAGAAGAGATGTGAGGGATACTTGCATCCATAAGAATATGATCATTAAAATGAGGCTCCAAAGGCCTTTTTAACATAAGTAAAATCCAAAACCCTAACCCCTGAGGATGAAAATCCAAAAGGTTTGCAGGCCCTGATGGGGGTAGTTGATATGTCAACTTCTCATGGGTGTAACATTTGCATACAATATTCGTTTGGGGTGCTCGATACACCATTGGAAAGGTCTAACCGAGAAGAATGATTTTATACTGGTCCAAGCCAGTGCCTTTAATAGTCCCCTAGACCCCAAATCCCCAAACAACGTCCCTTAGGGCCTCAAAACGACCCCAGAAGTTTGGAACCCGAAAAACGGCCAAGGTGGAAAACTGTTTTTTTGAGCAAGTGGAATTGGCGGGTGGCCACCGATATCCACTTGGATCAATCCTCCCCCCTTAGAAAGCAATGGTATCCATGGCGTTGAGTTCCCGGGGGGAAGGGGAAAGTGATTGTTGAATCTGAATCTTGGTGAGTTGTTTACCTTGTTGGAGACGTCATGTTGCTTGGTTTGTGGAAGGCTGTCACAAACCTATTGTTGGCAGGGTTGAATCTGTTAAACTAGTTGGGCTACTTGAGATGACTGTGTGAAGAAGCAATTTTTGTGCTTTGTTGCAATCTTATCGATATTCTTTTGTTGGATAGAAGGTTCTTGGTCTGAGACTGTAGTGGTTGCAGTATCCTTTTGTTCACCTTTTGAACAGATTGTGAAGAAGCTAAATTTTGTAGTATGAGATACTACCTTGTGGCACTATTTAGGTGGAAAAATAGTTGGAACTACCTCTGGTATTCTGTAGAGATGACCCCCCAGAGAAACAATGACATTGTGGAGTCGAGACTAATAAACATCATGGCGCTTCCACATATATGGTTGGACCAAGAGAACATCACAGGCATCCAGTGGGGAAACATCACATAATACCTCATCCTTGAAGGGTTGGATGTCGTATGACAATCGACACTGCTGGCTTACACGAAGATCTTGTCCCTGGCAAAGCCACCCGATGTTGTATGCCTACAGGTGTGGTGTTGTCAACAATCCCAACTGTTTGACGACCTCTATTGAGATGAGGTTATGTTGGCTTCCTATATCAACAATTAAATGCAGTGGGGTCCCCTTAACCACATCTATGAATGAAAAAGGTGCTCCCCCTCTTCAAGATATGTTGGTTCTTCTTGTTGAATTTTTGCAGTCGTGACAATAGCAGTGGGGTCCGCGTCGATGATTTGTCTTTTACCAGTATTTTCATAATCAGATTATGAATCAGGGTTCGTCTCCTTGCCTTTGATATTGGCCACCAATGACTATTTTGAGCGACATTCATCGGTGTTGTGCCAGGGGATTTTGTGGAAATCACACCATTTTTCGGTGTCCTTTGTCTTCCCATGACCCTTCTTTTCCTGTGGCTTGGAATGGTTTTCGGGAGGCTGTTTGTTAGATTCGTCTTTATCATACTTTGGTTATTGCAGATTTGTAGACCCAAACTCCCATTCGTTTTGGTGCTTAAATTTCTGCTCGATTTTAACAACATATCGATAAGTAGCACCGAGTGATGAGATGTCCAAAAAATCCATTTTAGTTTGGATGTATCTGTGTAGATCCCCACAGTATTTTCGAACCAAATTTCATTCAAAGTCTTTGATATACCCAACTTGGTGCACAAGGTATGGAAGGTATTGGTGAAATCCATAACTGCTTGGCCCCTCTCTTGCTGCAATGTGGTCCATCTCATATATTGGTCCTCATAGTTTCCAACAGGGTAATATTGTTCCTTTACCACATCCACAAAACAATCCCAAGTGGGATCGACCCCATATATTCCAGACTCTTTTGTGGAACTTTTCTCTAAGTAAGTCTCCCACCAATGTTTGACATGGGGGGGAGATTTAAGGAGTGCTAAGTTGATATTTTCCCTGTCGGAAAAATAGTGAACATAGAAATAACCTACTAGCATATTTAACCATTTGTCTAGGGCATCCGCATCTATCTGAACTTCAAATACGAGAATATAAAAATTAACCTATACCTTGAAAGGAGAGAATCTTCCAAAGTGGTTGATTGATGAATATGTGTCTGTTGCTATCGACAGACGTTGAAGGATGTGGGAAAAATTCTCCATCATTTCGTCCCTCTGTCGCTTGAGAGCTTGCTCAAGCAATAGATTGATAGAATCATCTGCTCCGTCATTTTTCTTTTATTCCGCCATGGAGGGTTTCTTGGGCATGTGAGAGCGTTTGTCTTCAATAGAGACAATATCGATACCCAACTTTCTATACTCGGACCTCGTCGGGGACATGCACTGAAAAAAATGATCAAGAGCAGCCTACTCTAATACCACTGATCCAAATTATTTTCGGCACGAAATGAGAGTGGATTTGTAATAAAGAAATGTATAGAGATATCTCAAATATTCAATAATATAACAGAAATTTATCATATATGAAACCATAAACACAGAGATGTAGTAATACACAATTTTCTATTAATGAGCGAAAATGTACAAAGACTATAAAATATAGAGTGAAAGACTCGCTAGAATGGTGGCGGCTTATCTCTGAGAAGAGATGTGACGGCTACTTGCATTTGTAAGAAAATGATAGTTACAATGAGGCTCCAAAGGAATTTTTAACATAAGTAAAATCCAAAACCCTAACCCCGAAAGATGAAAATCCAAAAGGTTTGTGGGCCCCGATGGGGGTAGTTGATACGTCAACTTCTCGAGGGCGTAACTTTTGCATACAATCTCTGTTTGGGGCGCTCGATACACCGTTGGAAAGGTATAACCGAGAAGAACGATTTTATACTTCTCCAAGACAATTTTTTTAATATTCCCTTGGACCCCAAATCCCCCAAAAATGTTGTATGGGCCTCAAAATGGCCCTGGAAGTTTAGAACCCAAAAAAATGCCGAAAAACTGCCAAGGTGGAATATTGTTTTTTCGAGCCAGCGGAATAGGTGGGTGGCCACTGATATCCACCTAGATCAAATTTCTAGCTTAAAACCCTAGGAGGTCCAAGAACATGTTATTGTTCTTTCCTTAACAACTTTTCCACCTACTAGATTATGCTAGAAACCCTACCTCTTGAAGCATTGTGTTATAGCCCTACCATTGCAGCACCCTAGCATAAATTGCTTCATCAAGTCGTCATTTACTTCATCCTTGAGATAAAGAAGGAGGAAAATCACTAGGGCCTAAGGTTACCTACTTCTTGGTGGCCATTTTCCTCCTAGGGTTTAGTGATTGAGGCCTTGGGTTACCAACACCTTAATCATTGACTTTCTTGTCTCTATCTCTCACATAATAATTTGTTCCTTCAATATTTTCATTTCTAAAAGTGACTCCATTAACCCTAAATACACTGATCTAGGCCTTTCACTTGATTGATTGATGAAAACAACTCTCAAAACTTTTACCTCAAGCTATCTACTAACTTTTCCTAACCCTAGAGTAGACTAATTTACTAACCTACTTGTTGTTGTTAGGGACCTAACCCCTCACATAGGTAGAATAATATATTTCCATGTAATAAAGGTCAATATTAATAAGGCCTATCAATAAGGAAGAATAATCCAAATGTAAGAAGACCTAATAGAAGCTTCCACTTCTAGAAGGATCTTCCTCTAGATTGTTCTTTTGATAGACATATTTAGTATAAATAGGAGTCGAGGGTATGAGAAATTTTGTCTTGGATATTATTGTAATAGAGCTCTACTCTGCTGGAGGTTTCCCCCTCGAAGAGGCAAGTGAATATTGCTCTCAGTAATAAAAGTGCTCTTTTTGGTGTTATTTCAGTATCATTTTGGTATTATTGTGGTGTTGTTCTGGTTATATTGTTGTTCATTTGCCATTTCTAGCTATTTATTTTATTTCTGCGTACTTTTTTATATCTGGAATATTACAAGTGGCATCAGAGCACCTTCCTCGACAGAAAATTGTGGGTTAAATTTTTTTTAGGGTAGAGACGTATTCCGACGTCTTTAAGCTACAGAGATATATCGTTATGTGCATAAACCCATGTTCGAGGATTCATACACGCAGTAAATACAAGTGGTACTTAAGAACACATTTGTTGGCCACCCTTGTAACCCCTGTTGGTACCCCTTCGAGTGGTGGCACATTAGACAACACATGTATACGGATCGACTTAGATCTCTTGAATCCCTCCATAGATAAATCGATCGGCTACATGATTGCTATAGTGCCACCGAGAAAAACACCCGGGAAGATACTCTCTAGTATTTGGGTAGTTGAGTAATAAGACTAAGGGTACAGTCTAGCCTCCTTAGTTAGTGCCCTGAGATATTGGGTCGAGTACTACTGTTGGACCCCGTACATATATCAGAGAGCTATAGCACATGGAAAACCCTTGTCTGTAGAACCCTTGAATACCCTAACCCTTGGGACGGAAACAAAGATATAGCAGACAAGATCTATTTCTGCACACATGTGTCTCCTGCATTCGGGTTGTGAAATTACTACAGATTTATTCCTGTTAAGAATTTGGGCATTTTTTCACTGTAGTATTCTTTAGGCTGGAGTATAACTCTGCAGGAGTAAAAAAAATAAAAATAAAATAAAAAATAAAAAAGAGTATAGTGGTCCCGCAGGCACATTTATTTGGAACCTATTCCATTGGATTCTCCTTTTCTCCCTTATCGCAGTCATACTCTTAATTTTTAATCCTTTTTGTTTCAGTGGACCCGACTCCTTCTCAGTTTCCCTATTTTTTCGCCTATCCTATTATATTCCCCTTCAAGTACTGATCATCGTGGTACCTATCACTTCTAAGTCAACCATTTTTTTCCTTACCCGCACTTCCCCTCTCCAAATGGCCACCACTCACAACCAAGATCTCCAAACTTCTTCCAATCAAGACAATGTCTCCATCGAACATCTCACATATCATATGGATTCCACCAATTCTTGCATTGACAACTTGGAAGCCAACCTCACAACCCAATTGACCTTCCTCAAGTCTATTGTCAATCAATTGTTGAATCACCCTGCGGGTCCTTCTTCATCAGCACAAACCAATGTTCTTGATTCCTCCCAGACTCTGCATATTCTCTCCAAATCCTTTCATCATGAACCTTGTCTTCCCCACATAGAGGTCACTAAATTTGATGGCTTCAATCCTACAGGTTGGGTCACTCAAATGGAGCATTGTTTTTCTCCGCATGGTATTACTGACTAGTTGGCCAAACTTCGCTATGATTTCCTCTATATAGATCCTGAACACTAGAAATGGTGGCAATGGAGAAAAAATTCACGTTAGGGGTATATTGCCTGGACCTAGTTTGTTTCTGATCTCTATGCCTGATTTGATACAAATACCCACTATCTAGGTCGTTTGACCATGTTGAAACAATCAGGCACAGTGGAAGACTTCATCACTAATTTTGAGCATTTGGCCTTTCGAACAAAGGGCATGTCAGATATGTTCTTTCGTGAATGCTTTATCAGTGGTCTCAAGAATGAAATCTATACCCAGGTTCTCATGGTCTGCCCTCCCACTTGGTTGGAAGCTACTCAACGTGCTAAAGAGGCCCAACAAGTTGTTTTGTACCAGAACAAAAAACCCCTTTTTGTTCCTCGCCCTCGACCCTCTAATCCTAACCCCCCTATTACTCCCCTCAAGGTCCAAAAACTAACTAGGGATGAAATGGTTGAACACCAACAGAAGGGTCTTTGTTATAATTGTGATGAAAAATATTTTCCAAGGCACAAGTGTAAGGAACAAAAAATATTTATGGCCATATCCGAAGAAGTTCCTGGAGAGTATGTGACAGTTCCCATTGTTGAAGAACCCTCCCTTCTCGATGCCACCCAAGAGCCTGTTGACCCACCTAAAGTTGACCCCCTTATTTCCGTGCATGCCCTCACTGGCTTCTTGGCCCCCCAAACGCTCAAGCTCATTGGCTAAATTAAGCATAGGAAGGTCACCATCCTTGTTGACAGTGGTAGCACCCACAATTTTATTCATTGTTGCATTGTCGAGGAAACCAATTTCTATATTCGTGTTGTCAATAATTTTCAAATCATGATAGCCAATGGTGGGTCCATGAAATTTGGTGGGCGGTGTGAAAATGTCTGTATTCAAATTGGACATTACCAACTGAAATCTCATATGTTTTCCATTGACATGGGAGGTTGTGACATTGTGCTAGGTGTTGAATGGTTATGCACTTTGGGTCCCATTCTTATGGATTTTAAGGAATCAACCATCCAATTCCAACAGGAAGGACAAAAGTATAAATTCCAAGGTCAGCAGATGGTTCTCCGGAGATCATTAGTTTCCATCGTATGGAAAATCTCCTCAATAAAGGCCACTTTGGTATCATTTCTCAACTCCATTCTATTCAAGCCGTTGAGACACCCTATGTGCATCCTGACCTCCAAGCTATCATTTCTAAACATCAAGCTGTGTTTTCCACTCCTCGGGGACTTCCTCCTTCTCATGGTGTTCATCATCATTCCATTCCCCTTGTTCCTAGCAGTCTTCCTCCCAATGTTCGCCCTTATCGCCACCCCTTTCCCCAAAATAATGAAATTGAGAAAATAGTGTAGGAATTGCTCCAAGTGTGTGTTATCCGCCCCAGTACCAGCCCCTATTCTTCCCCTGTGGTCATGGTACTTAAGAAATAAGGTTCTTGGCACATGTGTCCTGACTTTCATGCCCTCAATAATCTCACCATCAAGGACAGGTTCCCCATTCATGTCATTGATGATCTCTTGGATGAGCTGAGTGGTGCTCAGTACTTCACTAAACTTGATCTGTGTTCTAGCTACCACCAGATATGTATGCAAGAAGCTAACATACGCAAGACTTCCTTTCGACCTCACAAAGGTCACTATGAGTTTTTGGTCATGCCCTTTGGCATGTGTAATGCCCCATACACCTTCCAAAGCCTCATGAATCATGTCTTCCGTCCTTTTCTCCATCATTTTGTCTTAGTTTTCTTTGATAATATTCTCATCTATAGTAAAACTTGGCAATCTCATCTTTCCCATGTGGATTAAATTCTCCATCTACTCTCACATCACCAACTTTTCCTCAAACAATCTAAATGTGCTTTTGGCACCTCGAAAGTCGAGTACGTGGGTCATCTTGTTGGAAAGGTCGGTGTCAGGGTGGATCCTAAAAATATTGAATCTATGAAAGATTGGCCTCACCCAAAGACACTCAAAAGATTGTGTGTATTTATGGGTTTAACAGGTTATTATCGCAAGTTTGTTAAGAATTATGGAAATATTGTGGCACCTCTCATTGCTCTCCTTAAAAATAATTATTTCACTTGGAATCCAGTAGCTACTCAGGATTTTCAAACCTTGAAGATGGCCATGTGCACCACTCCAGTCCGCGTCCTTCCTGATTTCACAAAGACCTTTGTCTTGGAATGTGTTGCTTCCAGGAAAGGAATTGGTGTCATACTTATGCAAGAGGGTCAACCTTTGGCTTTTACCAGCAAACAACTGTCAGAGTGAAATTTGGGCAAATCAATCTATGAAAAAAAAAAATTTGCTATTTTGCATGTCGTGGCTCTTTGGCACCCATATCTATTGGGGAAACACTTCCAAATTAAGACAGATCATCAAAGTCTCAATTATTTTCTAGAACAACGTCTTTCCTCCCCTGAGCAACAAAAATGGGTGACTAAGCTCTTTGGATATGATTATCAGATCATTTACAAGAAAGGAAAAGACAATGTGGTTGTTGATGAACTTTCCAAAAAATATGAAGATGAAGGGTCCATTTTTTCTCTCTCCTTCATTGTACCATATTGGCTCCAAGCTATTCACTAGGAATGGCTACAAGATCCTGTTATCACTCTAGGAGTTCTTCTAGGTTGTAGCTCAAAGAAGCCTGGTAACTTAACTAATATCTCAATGGTTAAATAAAATGGATCAAGTCAGATGACTAAATCAAACATCACCCAATAAATACACGCATAAAAACACTTATATGGATCAAGGGTTTCAACCACTGTTGTTCAAAGAGTTTGCAAATAAATGGATGCATGGAGAATCCTTATTATACCAGCAGAATCATACATAAAGGTATATATGAATGACCAATTACAATAAGTAGAGAATACTTGCAATTCTAACTCATCAATGCAATGATAAGATGATAGTTATCAAGCATTAGAAAAACAAGAACAACATGAACATAATATCCAAGTGCAAGTACAGAATAGATAAGAAAATCAAAATCTGAACAAGTAATGGCAAAAGAAGCTTGTATTACTAATATGAAAATGAGAAGCTTGAGAGTACAATGTATGAAAGAGTATCCAAAGTCGAAAACACGAGCACTCTTGCATCTATGAGCTTAAATAATCTTTACAAATTAGTTTCAAGATCCTCAAAATATGGATCTAATAACCTCTTTTCCTATCTCAAATTTGAATTTGTGAGGTGGCTGGAAAAGATAGAAATTTCTGGAAATATGTTGCTCAAAGATTGACCTATATCTTTCAAATCAAAACATATTTTGGAAAACTGAGAGAGGTTTTTGGAGAGGAGCTCATGCTTGTAACAAAACTCTCTCACATTCCAAAAATACCTTCCCATATTATCGTAATATGTCTCCAAATAAAGTGACTAAAATAGGAAAATCCAGATTTCCAAATCTAGTCATATTCCTACATTTTAGGATTTGATTCCTAGAATGTTTATATTGATAAAATGAAGTGCCACTTGCACTCGTGGATGATATTTGATAACATATTTGGGTAATAGTCATCATCTTCTCCTAAATACACTCTATCCAAGTCGAATTTTGACTTTCTGTGAATTCTGGAAAATTTATGCACTTTCGACAGCTAACAGGACCAAAACAAAGCATCCTTAGCTGCCAAAAGCTGTAAATTTCGACAGCTTACAGAACATAAAAAATTGACCCTTAGCTGCCGAAAGATGATTTTTGGCATTTTTTACATTCAAATTACAGACCACTTATTTCTTGAAAAGACAAGTCTAAAACTCATTTTAAAGACACTTAACTCAAAAATAACAAAAATCTTTCATCTAATGACCATCCTATCACCTAATGACAATAAATTGGAAAATTTATTTTAGGAGATAACATTTGGCTCCTATTGGGGGTGAAAGCCTCCCTGTGAGGTTTCAAGAACCACAAATCTGATGCCTTTCCTGGAAAAACAAAATTTAGAACCTAATCTCTAGTGTTCCATTGGGCATGGAGTTATTTTGCAAAAACCAACAAAAAGGAAATGATATTTACAAATGGAAAGCTCTGAATTTGCAATTCCATTGGGCACGGAGTCAGCAGTACTACCACTTTCTGAAAACCTTCAAGACCGACATTTATTACAGCAAACTAACTGTTACTGCTGTTGAATAACTTAAAAGAAGACAAGTGCTCAGGAAGCGAGCTTTATTTCCTATGCTACCCTACTCTAACCAAATTTGCAACTTGGTCAAGTAAAGCCAGACTTCCATAACAGCGATTCAAGTAACTTCTTGTCTGAAAGAATCCCTTTTCTGCTACTGATTAGAAGGTAATAATAAAATCATAACGGTGACCATACAAATTCTTCCAGGAGATCACATTTTCTATCAAATGCAAGTGATATGATAAAATTTGAAAACTGAAAAGAGCCTGAAAGATAAGACTCTAGTAAGGTTGCAAATGGATCTTTGAAACCAAGATCACAATCACACTGTCTCAAAACCTTCGACTGTTCATATATATCTTCTCCCCTGCCATGTTTCTGTGACTTGGATCCATCACTTTGATGTGTTGGTCCATTACAGCTGACAATTTCTGAGAGAAAAGACAAGGTATGTTCTTGATCTTCTACATCACTATCTTGGTAATGATCAAATGAAAGATGAGTCTGAAAATATGTATCATGAAAAAAGTTATGATCACCCTCTCCAATAATGACCTCTTTGGAAGATATGTCAAAACTAGAAAGATATTCATTGGAATTTAGATCAATAGATTCATAACTATCATAAACCCCAGCATGCATACATTTATGATCATCTCTTTGCTAAAAAGTAGAACTAGATGAAATTCTACTAGTCAACAAGCCTTCACAAACCTTAAAATTTTCTTCCTCATCACTATATTTGTCAAATATGGGAACATCAAGATAAAATTATAATGACAAGGATGAATATTCTTGCATAGAGTTATCAACAATAGGGATTCGAAACAAATCTGAAATAACATCACCTTCTTCCTCATCATCATTAGCCTTTCCATCAAAATTTGAAATAAAAGGTACATAAGAAGAAAGACAATCTTCTTATTGTTTCTCTTTGTTAATGGATGATCTCTGTAAATCTACCTCCTCATGTCTGCTACATATTTCCTTGATCTGTAAATATGAAAATTGTGGGATACTCTTACTGATTTCAATGAACCTTTGACCAACAAAAAACTGATCCTCATGATTCATAACTAAAGAAACTAACTCTTTAGATTTATGAAAATCAGAAATAATGGTAATAGGAGAGCCTTCAGCTTCTTCATTACTTCTATCTAATTCATGTTTAAGAGAAAACATATGATCGTGAAGATCATTAGAGAGATGTTGTAGATTGTGAGGGAAATATTCTTCTCTATTTACATCTTCAACCTTATGATGCAGCTCATATTATTCACAACAATTATCAAATAAGAACTCATCTGAAAAGTACCTTTTGCAGTGTTCATTGAATACTTTATGGAAGTATTTCAAGGATGAAATGATAGAAGGAGGTAAAGANGATAAAATTATAATGACAAGGATGAATATTCTTGCATAGAGTTATCAACAATAGGGATTCGAAACAAATCTGAAATAACATCACCTTCTTCCTCATCATCATTAGCCTTTCCATCAAAATTTGAAATAAAAGGTACATAAGAAGAAAGACAATCTTCTTATTGTTTCTCTTTGTTAATGGATGATCTCTGTAAATCTACCTCCTCATGTCTGCTACATATTTCCTTGATCTGTAAATATGAAAATTGTGGGATACTCTTACTGATTTCAATGAACCTTTGACCAACAAAAAACTGATCCTCATGATTCATAACTAAAGAAACTAACTCTTTAGATTTATGAAAATCAGAAATAATGGTAATAGGAGAGCCTTCAGCTTCTTCATTACTTCTATCTAATTCATGTTTAAGAGAAAACATATGATCGTGAAGATCATTAGAGAGATGTTGTAGATTGTGAGGGAAATATTCTTCTCTATTTACATCTTCAACCTTATGATGCAGCTCATATTATTCACAACAATTATCAAATAAGAACTCATCTGAAAAGTACCTTTTGCAGTGTTCATTGAATACTTTATGGAAGTATTTCAAGGATGAAATGATAGAAGGAGGTAAAGAGAAATACCACTCATGTGCATCACCATACAATGAATACATGAACATATTCATGTTGTAGATCTAGTAGAACCATGCACTCATGAAACTTGATGAGGTGTTATGCAATATTGTCTTCTTTCCCCTCTCTGAAGACAGAGAGAATCCTTATTATACCAGCAGAATCATACATAAAGGTATATATGAATGGCCAATTACAATAAGTACAGAATACTTGCAATTATAGATCAGAAATGAAATGATAAGATGGAAGTTATCAGGGATCATAAAAACAAGAACAACACGAACATAATATCCAAGTGCAAGTACAGAATAGATAAGAAGATGAAAATGTGAACAAGTAATGGCAAAAGAAGCTTGTATTACTGATATGAAAATGAGAATCTTGAGAGTACATTGTATGAAAGAGTCTCCAAATTTGAACCCACTAGCACTCTTGCATCTATGAGCTTAAATAATATTTACAAATTAGTTTCAAGATCCTAAAAATATGGATCTAATAACCTCTTTTCCTTTCTCAAATTCGAATTTGTGAGGTGGCTGGAAAAGACAGAAATTTCTGGAAATATGTTGCTCAAAGATTGACCTATATCTCTCAAATAAAAATAGATTTTGGAAAACTGAGAGAGGTTTTTGAATAAGATCTCATGCCTGTAAAAAAACTCTCTCAATTTCCAAAAATACCTTCCCATATTATCAGAATATGTCTCCAAATAAAGTGACTAAAATAGGAAAATCCAGATTTCCAAATCTAGTCATATTCCTACATTTTAGGATTTGATTCCTAGAATGTTTATATTGATGAAATGAAGTGCCACCTGCACTCATGGATGATATTTGATAATATATTTTGGTAATAGTCGTCATCTTCTCCTAAATACACTCTAGACAAGTCGAATTTTGACTTTCTGTGAATTCTGGAAAATTTATGCACTTTCGGCAGCTAACAGGACCAAAACAGAGCATCCTTAGCTGCCGAAATCTGCAACTTTCGACAGCTTACAACACATAAAAAATTGGCCCTTAGCTACCAAAAGCTGATTTTTGGCATTTTTTACATTCAAAGTACAGACCACTTATTTCTTGAAAATACAAATCTAAAACTCATCTTAAAGACACTTAACTCAAAAATAACAAAAATCTTTCATCTAATGACCATCCTATCACCTAATGACAATAAACTGGAAAATTTATTTCAGGAGATAACAGATCCCAAAAGTTCACATCTAATACAATAATTGCATTCCATTTCTCCAGTCTCCCCAGGGTACTCTTGGATCAATGATGATCTTCGATACAAAGGTCGTTTGTATTTAAGTACACAGTCAAAACTGAAATTCACGGTACTTTCTGAGCTCCATGTTGTACCCACAACTGGGCATTCAGGGTTTACCAAAACCTATGACAAGGTCAAACGTTCTTTTTTCTGGGATGGTATGAAACAGGACATTCGTAATTTTGTGGGTGAATGTGATGCATGTCAATGCAACAAGGGAGAAACAGTCAAATCTCCTGGCACACTACAACCGCTTTCGATTCCACCTACTATTTGACGGGATATCTCTATGGATTTTATTGTAGGCTTACCTAAATTGGGCAATAAATTAGTCATCATGGTGGTAGTTGATCGTCTTTCCATGTATGCTTATTTCTGTGCTCTTCAACACCCATTTACATCATCCACTGTGGCTAAACTTTTCATGAATCAGGTCTTCAATCTTCATGGCATGGTGCATTCTATTGTTTCTGATCGTGACCCAACTTTCAACAACAATTTCTGGCAAGAATTGTTCAAGCTCCAAGGCACCCAATTTCATCTAAGCACAGCTATCATCCCTGGACTGATGGTCAAACTGAATTGGTCAACAAGTGTTTGGAAATATATTTGAGGTGTTTTGTATTGGAAAGGAAAAATCAATGGGCTCAATGATTACCACTAGTTGAATGGTTATACAACACCTCTTACCATATAGCTACCCGCATGACTCCTTTTGAAGTGATATATTGACAAAATCCACCTTCAATTCTCTCATATTTTCCAGGTGTCTCGAAGGTCCAGACAGTTGACCAAACGCTTACCGTTTGAGAGGCTATTCTCCGTACCCTTAAAGAGAATTTGGTCATGGCCCAAAATCGCATGAAGTAACAAGAAGATCAAGGTCTCTTTGAACGACAATTTGTAGAAGGGGATTAGGTGTTTCTTTGATTGCAACCTTACAAGAAAAATTCCCTCAAGGCTGACCATTGTCAAAAACTGGGGCCCAAATTTTATGGTCCTTATATCGTTCTCAAGTGGGTGGGACAGGTGGCCTATCAGTTAGATTTTCCTAGTCATTCTAAGCTTCATCCTGTTTTTCATGTTTCCTGCTTAAAGAAGGTGATTGGAACTAAGTGCCAAACTCAAACCAACATTCCTGAGTTGGATGAATAAGGCTCCATTTGGCTACAGCCACAACCCATTTTGGACCAGCATGAGAGTCGCCTGCATCAGCGAACCATCAAGGAAGTGTTAGTCCAGTGGAAAGATTCAACCCCAGCAAATGCCACTTGGGAACCAGCTACTATTCTGCAGCAATTTCCTCATATCAAGCCTTGAGGACAAGGTTGTTTTTAAGGGGGAGGACATGTTAGGGACCGAACCCCTCACGTAGGTAGAATAATATGTTTCCATGTAATAAAGGTCAATATTAATAAGCCCTAGAAATAAGGAAGAATAAGTCCAATGTAAGAAGACCTAATAGAATCTTTCGCTTCTAGAAGGATATTCCTCTAGATTGTTCTTTTGATAGACATATTTAGTATAAATAGGAGTCGAGGGTACGAGAAGTTTTGTCTTGGATATTATTGTAATAGAGCTCTACTCTACTGGAGGTTGCCCCCTCGAAGAGGCAAGTGAACATTGCTCTCAGTAATCAAAGTGCTCTTTCTGGTGTTATTCTGGTATCATTTTGGTATTATTGTGGTGTTGTTCTGGTTATATTGTTGTTCATCTTCCATTTCTAGCTATTTATTTTCGTTCTGCATACTTTTTTTATATCTGGAATATTACAATTGTTGTTACAAAAGTAAGTTGTAGCCATTTATTGCAGAAAATAAAACACTTAAAAGCAATTTCAAAGTTGATTTATACATTGCCTAATTAGCTTCAGACAACTCCTAGTACATTGCCATTATTGAGTTATTATTTTTGGTCATTTTGAAGCTCTTTTGAGGGATCTATTGTGAAGCTATTATATTGTAAACATTGTTGTTATAAAATTCCGCTTGCTTCATCTTGCATCAACTATTTCTTTTATTGACAAGTCCATGGTTTTATGAAGCACTAACATCAAATTTTACTTGCAAAAGATATTGTTTTCTTGTTGCTTTGTTCTGGGAAGGTACATCTAAGCACATCATTGCTTCATTGATTAAAACCTTGGGACTTTCTTATCAGTGTGACTTGAGAGAGGGGATACCTTTATATGACATTTTAACCTTTGCCTTCTCAAACCCCTAGGTCACCGGGGATGTATCCCCTGGGATATCATCCCTAAACAGAAATAGGTATCTTATTAAGGTGGCAGTGATAGGATAACCTCTCATTACAACAATTTGCCTTCCCTTAGCCTTTCCCTTCGGGACAAGTCCAAATTGAGCGATAGCAGTGACCATCCATGAAAGGATACCTCCCTTGGATAATCAATAACTATTTATTATTATCATTTACTTATTATATATATTATTTAATAATCAATAATTTTATTATTAATTATTAATCTAGGAGAATGGCTTCCCGATGTTGTCCAAACATCAACAATAAATACACATCGCTTTTTAAAATATAATAACAACATCGTTGCTTAAAAAAAAATTAAACGCATTGATGCATTTAATAAGATAAACACATAAATGTGTTATATTTAATACGAGAACTAGAAATTATGAAGTATACAAGAACCGAAACAGACATAAAATACAAGCGCATTGACGTTGCATACAACAAAATGGGAATTCAGGGCATAATAACCATAACTTCCATGGTGGAAGAAGTTTTGGTGTTGCATGAGGATTGACTGCATCGTGAGCCTGGATCTCATGCTAGGGCTTCCTCGCACCCATGGAGGTTTTGGGCATGCCCCAGGTGCCTCCCCCTCCTCCACCTCCACCATCGGCTATAGACGCATTCAATTTTTTGTTGGCATCCTTGCCAAAGAAGAAGAAATGTGAAGTGGCAAAGTTTGTGAGGAAACTAGATGATATCTCTGAAATATATCGTCCCCCAGAGGGACCGATCCAGGTTGTTCTATCCCTGGAAGATCGTGATATCATAAGCCAGTTCATAGGGCTCTAGCCCTCTCCAAAATCCACAGAGAACTGGTTCGTCAAGAACTAGGCACCATTGATAAAAAACAGTGTAACCTCTTATTTCTTGGGGAGAGGTTACTTCTTGTTCGAATTCACTTCAAAAGAGGATAAGGATCTGATTTTCTAGAATGGCCCCTACTTCATGGGCCCTCAGGGCCTGTATATTAACAAGTGGACGCCAGACTTCGACCCTACAGTCGATTTTCCCTCTATGGTCCCGATGTGGGTCAGGCTCCCAAACCTCCCAGTCCACTGTTGGAACTGGGATTCATTGAAGCAAATAGGCAATGACCTGGGTAAATTTATAGACCGGGTGAACAACAAGGATCAATACAATTTTTCCAGAATGTTATCCACAAATTTGGTCATTGTGACGATGTCATGATGATGTTATGACGATGGAAAATCAAGCTCTTTACTAAGAACACTTTCCTGAGAAAAGTTACAGTTGTCTTTTTCCAGAACTCACACTTTTGAAGAATGTTCGCAGGCTACTTATATATTCACCTGCGAGAATGCCTGATTCTCGCAGGATACATTAAGCTGGGGTGCAAACTTCTTGCACTATACTCATTGTTAGGGTGTGAACATGTTCTTAAAGGGGAAAAAGATAAAAATCTTGAACCTTCTAGAAGGGAATCTTCTAGAAGGGTGAGTTGGCTTTCGAATGGTTATTCAGGTGTTGGCATTC
>SNQJ01S0093031.1:38914-49705 GCA_010110895.2 Picea sitchensis
AGGCTAGATCTAGGGAAAGTGTATTATTCTGTCCTGTTTTGTTCTAGATCCAGGTGGATCTAGGGAGATCGGTTTGTGTCCGCACTCACGGATTTATCCTATAACACAGAATATGCGTGGAGGTCGATCTAGATGTGGGTCTTCCAGAGGCCATAAAAATCAATGTTGGCAGTTGGACCCATGTGCAAAAACTAGATTATGAGCAGTTTCTCTTCAAATGCCCGAAATGCCATGTTTACGACCACTTTTCTAGAGGTTGTCCGGCCAATGGCGAGGTGGAGAAAGGGAAGGAGGAGGGATGAAATTAGTTCAATTGTACCAAGACCTCCCATAAACCCCACAAGTCCAGTGCCCCAATTGGCAAAGGCCCTTAGCCAGCCCCTACCCAGCAAAATCCTCCATTGATGGGGCAAGAAAACAAATTTGGGCCTCTAATCTCGGAAATAGAGGAAACCCAGGAGGTTGAGATTCAAAAGGTAAACTCCCCATCCAAAGGGACCCCCTCTGGCTCGATCAAAGGTGGAAGTGCCACAGAGAGCTCTAAAGAAAAACTCTCAGAAGATGAGGAGGAAGATCAAGAATCGGAGGAGTCAGAGGAGGAAGGAGAAATAGGAGATTCTCAAACCTCTGCTAGAAGATCCACAAGAGGCCACAAAAATACATGGGAAAAGAGAGAACAAGAAATGTACAAAGACAAGCTTCAGGGTAGCCAGCCAACTCTTGAGAAGCTATTGGCAAAAACTCCAAAGATGACGACACCAGACTCAGGGCTCCAAGGGAGCCCATCACAATAAAAGTAAATGATGAAGGTCATCTCGTGGAACTGTAGGGGTATGGGGAGTAGAGACAAAGAAGAAGCCACAAGAAGTCTAATAAGGATAGAATCCCCAGACATACTTCTCATTCAGGAGACAAAAATGGAGGACACAGTCTTCCTTAAAGCAAGTAAGAAATTATGGAATAAAGGTGGAGCACAAGTAGTCTCTACCCATGGAGCCTCGGGAGGGCTGGGCACCCTCTAGAATACTAATAAATTCTCGATAGTCTCTGAGACCCTAAACACCCACTGGCTATTTTTAAAAATGCAGCATCTCATCACAAAAGAGATCATATGTCTCTTTAATGTGTATGTCCCAGTTAATGCAAGGGAGAAAAAGGCCTGTTGGGATTCCATAAGAAGTTTGGAAGATCTAGTGAATCTGGATAATATCATCATTGTTGGTGACCTTAACCTCACTTTACTCTCGGCAGAAAAGAGAGGAGGTATCATTGTAAGGGATCTGGCAAGGGAATGGGTGGAGGATCATATGCAGGACTGGGACTTTCTAGACATCAAGCCCTCTACTAGTAAGTATACTTGGTCAAATAAAAGAGTCGGTCCTGGTCATATTGCAGCAAGATTAGATATATTTTTCGTTCAAATCTCCTTCCTCCTTCTAGGGTTAGAGGCTAGAATGCATATTCTTCCTTGCAGTGTTTTTTATCACAAACCCATCAAGCTTGAGTTGTTGGCACATCTTGACCTTGGTCCAATCCCATTCAGATTTATCCCTCTTTGGGTCAAGGAACCAGACTTCATGCACATGGTCAAGGAAAGTTGGAAGCAGCCAGCCAAGGGCTCCCCTTTTTTTGTTTGGGAGGAAAAACTCAGAAGAGTGAAAGTTGTTCTGAAAAGCGAGGCCAAATCTCTGACCAATCCTGCAACCGAAAGGAAAAAAATCCGAAGTACATTAGAAATCCACCATTGGCATTCGAAAGATGTTGTAATAACAAAAGAGGCTCTAGACAAAGAGGCACATCTTCAGTAGAATTTTCACAAGGCTTGCTTGGTTGAGGAAGAATACTGGAGGCAAAAATCTTGAAGTCTCTAGCTCAAAGTAGAGGACAAGAACTCCTCCTTCTTTCACAAACAAGCCCAAGCAAGGAAATGCTCAAATTCCATCTCTGAAATTAAGGAAGAGAATACCATTCACAAGGACAATACAAGCATCAAAAGGGAAACCTTCCTTCACTTTAAAAATCTGTATAGTGAGGAAGAGGAGATGGGCCAGAACTCTAAACTTCTGGAAGTGGTTCCCCTCTTGATAATAGCTAAGATGAATCAACTGCTAGAAGCAAAAGTCACCAAAATTGAAGTTAAGGATGCCCTCTATGCTATGGACCCCGACAAAGCCCCAGGCCCGGATGGATTTACAACCAGATTCCTCCAATCATGTTGGCAGATTGTGGAAAAGGACTTCTTTAAAATGATTTTAAAATCCCAAGCCTGTCAGAAAATCGGAGGCAGTACTAACTCTACGTTCCTTGCCCTCATCCCTAAGGAGAAAGGAGCCAATACCTTCAACAGATTTCGTCCGATCTCTCTTTGTAACATAGGGTACAAATTGATTACCAAAGTGATAGCCAGCAGACTGAAGAACATCCTCCCCAACATTATTTTGGAGAATCAAGGTGGCTTCATCCATGATAGGCAGATTGTGGACAACTTCATCTTAGTCCAAGATGCCATTCACTCAAGTCTGCATCGAAATGAAAAATGTATGGTTGTCAAGCTTGATCTAGCAAATGATTTTGACCGAGTTAGACACAGCTTTATGTTGGATGTTTTTCATAAGCTTGGGTTTGGATCGAGCTTTATAAATTGGATTCGAGCTTGTATCTCGGAGCCCTGGATTGCTCCCCTGGTGAATGGTAGGGCTGCTGACTTCTTCAAAGCCTCGAGAGGACTTAGGCAAGGGTTTCCTCTTTCACCCCTCCTATTTGTTCTACAAGCTTTTGTCCTCATCTTTTACCTTGATAAGAAGCAGCAAGACCATGAGATCATTGGGCTGAGTATAGAAAGAGGGGTTAAAAACATCAATCATGCCCTCTTTGTCGATGATACTTTTTTGTTGGGTGTTTCCACTGTGTTATCGGTTGCTAGGTTCAAAGGAGTGTTGGACGAATTCTATGAGGAATCTGGCAGTAAACTAAACAATGGGAAATGTCACATTTACTGTTGGAACACCTCAACCTCCTCTCTCAATGTTATTTCCAGATGCTTTGGGTTTGTTGCCTCCTCATCCTAGTTTTCATTCAAGTATCTTGGGCTTCCTATCTTTCTCAAGAGAGCCTCCAGCAGAGACTGGCTTCCCCAATTAGAGAAATTCAAGAACAAAATGCAGTTTTGGGGATTATCCTAGCTCAATATGGCAGGTAATACGGTGCTCATCAAAGATGTGCTCAATAGCCTCCCTTTATTTCAATTCTCTATCCTTCTACCTCATGTCGGCATCCTCAGGAAGATGGTGGATTACATTCGTCAATTTTTTTGCAAGGGAGGAAAGCAGACTGAGAAAAAAATCCCTCTCGTCAGTTGGGAAATAGTCTCCAAGCCAATGATGGAGGGGGGTTTGAACTTTAAAAATATATTCTCCTAAAATATAGCTATGGGAGCAAAATTTATATGGAGAATCATTGCCCCCAACCCTGTCTAGGCACAACTGGCGTTGTGGAAGAAATACTTCAAAGGTCAGAGAACTTGATGCCTGGATAATCCTCTCCCCCAAATCAAATCGTCCTTCCTCAATCTCTGTGCTAAAGCCGTCCCTTTGATCAATTCTCATGCATTCTAGATCCCTGGAAATGGAAAAAGCATCAATGTGTGGAACGATCGAATTATGAATAAAGCCCCACTGGCAGAGTGCAACTCCCTGCAAACGTTGCATCTGTGGTTGGGCGATCTCGGATACAAAACGTTGTGGGACCTCTCCTTATGGAATGGACTAAGTTGGGCGAGATGGAAGCAAATCCATGTGCCCCCGGAACTCCAGATCGACTGCACTGTGTTTTTCCCTATTGCATGACATGGATCCCATTCACACGAGGAGGAAGGACACTCGTGGCTGGGGTTCAATGGCTGGTGGCTTCTCTGTGGCGCAGGGCTACGCTAAGCTGTTGGAGCAGCCTTACGTTCCTCCGGATCCATCACCTTGGAAGGGGATATGGAACCACTCCTCCATCCCGAAATTTGACTTATTTTGTTGGTTGTTGTGTCATAGAAAAATTTTGACAGATGACAGATTGCAAAAGAGGGGAATTTATGGTCCTTCTAGGTGCATTTTTTGCAGAGAAAACATTGAGTGTGACCGCCATCTGGTGCTGGAGTGAAAATTTACATCACAAATCTGGCATGAGCTCTTAGGCACTTGGAGATCCAACTTTGTATTCCCCAACTCCACTTCTGAGTTGTTTGCAAATTCGTTGCCTAGATATCCTAGCCCCTCTCCAGAAAACAAAATAATCAAAGCTGCCTGGACCTCCCTTCCAAAAATCATTAGCTGGTGGCTTGAGAGGAATAAAAGGATCTTCAGAAATAAAGAGCAGGATGCTAAGTTTGTTGTGATCAAGATAAAATTCCAACTGAAATAATGCTTGGGAGATCAAATGGATGACTCAAACTTATGCCAGCAAGACATTGATTGGGGTGCCTCATTTGATCTTAAATTCCAAAAAGATGTAAGTACCATCATCCCTCCCAAAGAATGGAAAATAAGAGAAAATGAGAAAGATTTGCATGACTGGATCTCCAAGCAATCAAGACACTCTCTCTTCTTTGATGGGGCAGCCAAAGGCAATCTAGGAAAAGCCGACGCAAGAGGAGTCATAAAGAATTTAGCAGGCAGAAGGATCCACATCTTCGCCTGGGGCCTAGGCCATACTTCCAGCATCCAAGCTGAAGCGATGGCTCTATTCCAAGGTCTCAAGTATCTCAAAGACTTGGGCATGAGTGAGGTAAATGTATTTGGGGATTCGCAGGCCATCATCAAAACCATAGTGATCAATTATGCTGCGTCAGATTTAAGATTTGCAAGTCTGATCTCTAGAATCAAAGTTTTGGCAAAATCCTTTCAGAATTTGAAATTCTTCCATGTGATGAGAATGAACAATAAGGATGCGGATTTAGAAGCAAATAAGGCAGTCCTCCTATCTGTTGGGTCCATTCTAAGAGACAAAGACGAATCATGGGATCTGATTCCTTAACCCTCTATCTGCCATGTTCTACTGCATTTTATTGAAGCAATTTGTTTGTATTCACAAGCTTGGGCAAATCACGGAAATGGATTCCATTGTTGCATGTAAGAAGATCTGGAACATTAGCATAAGCACCATCATTCTCCTAGTTGGAGAGGTGCTATGGGCTTTGCTCCCAAATTTTGTATTCTGAATTGAGGCATTCATGCCAAGTTTCTGATATAATCCAATAACCATTCCTATAAAAACAAAACATAACTGCCATGGTGTTTTTGCATCATAGGTAAGCATCGGGTCAGTGATGTAATGGTGAACCGACACATTTCTGTCTTATGTATGCTCTATGTCATTTCATGTAGTGGCTCCCTGGTGCATATTTGTTTTATGTACGCACCAAGAATTTATCTAATGGTGCGCCAGTGTGTTTTTTTGGTTTTATGTACGTTCTAGGGTAGTTTATGTAATTTCATTCCGATGTGTTTCATGTTTATGGACGCACCAAGGCATTTTATTTAATGGTGCACCGGTGCGTTTTGACAATAAAAGCACCGAAAATAAAATAAAAAATAAAAAAAACATCTGCTACAACCTCTGCCCGCCCAATTTTTTTTAATTATATAGAACATCTATTAAAACCTTCGCTAAAACCTCTGCAACCAATAGAGGAAGTGGTAACATAGGTTGTTTTGAAAATTTTGTCAAATTTTGTAACACTAAAAGCCTCCGCTAGAAGGTGTTCTCCTTGTAGTAATTGAGGGATAATGAATCAATCTCTACAAAAGAACAAGAATCAGAAGAAGAAGAGCCTCATACTCTAGTATTAATAAGATTGGTTTGGGAAAAAAGGAACCGAAAAGGTATACTCCACCTGACTTCTATTCAAATTTTGTTTTTTGTATTACTTATGATGATCCTAGAATTTTTAGGGAGGCAATGGATCCAGAGGATGGAAAACTTTGGGAAAAGACCATGGTTGAAGAAATGATATCCTTGGAAAAGAATGACGCTTGGGATCTAGTGGAGTTGTCGACTGGAAGAAAGCCCATTGGCAGCAAATGGGTGTTTAAGAATAAGTTGAATGCAAAAGGAAAAGTGGAGAAATACAAAGCTTGGTTAGTAACAAAAGGTTAATCCAAGACAAAGGGAATTGACTTTGGTGAATTTTTCCTCATGTTGCCAAGTTAACTTTTATTATGTTTCTTTTATTTGTTGCAAAGAATATAACAAAACAATCAGTTCATGTCTACAACATAAATCCATTATCTTGTTACTTTATTTATGAAAACTGACATGTTATAGGGAGCATATCAAAGGGTGTTAGCATTCCCCTTTAGACTAATTATAAGTTGTTCCTACTTCTTTCCTATCAATATCTTTCAAGATTATATTGTGACTATGAGTTTAATCATATCCTCATTTTAGATTATGCTTATATTTTAAGGCATAAGCAACATGTGTGTTATAGTTTATTTCGCCCAACACTTCCTCTCAAATGTTTTGAAACAATTACGTCCATTTTATGAGTTTTGGGGATTAAGCCTTATGGTATAGGTTTTAGGGATCAACCATGCATATTACAACTACCCATGCATATTAGTAATAGATCATGCATATAGAAGAAATATAGACCAAGATAAAATTGTAAACCTTAACTCTTACACTTTGTTATCATGTTAGAGGTACTCATATACCAATGAAACACCAACTCGTGTTTTATTCAATTATATAAATTTTTAAGATTTACACATGTGTACACCTACCATCCCTTCCCCTTTAGTGTGCATCATCGTTGATGCTAAAAGATCAAAAACAATATTCTGACCAAAATAAACTAAATATAAATCATTATCCCCTTTATTTTTAAACTATTAAAAAAAAATTCTTAACTAGACCATCTTCACACTATGTTTACCATGTATTATAATAAAAGAAAAATAGAAAATATATATTATTATCATATTTTCCCCACCAATTTTATTATCCCAAATAAAAAACTAAACATTATAAATTTTGACTTTTATAAAAAAAAAATCTTATAAAATATGTTCATACTTAATTAATATTTTAATTTTCAAAACTATTTACATTTAAGTTTATATATACATATTTATATATACATAATGAAAAATTACATATACACATTTCCTATTTCCAAAAGAATTTATATATACATATTGGTGTAATGCAAAATTACATATACACATTTCCTATTTCCAAAGGAAAATGAACAAGTCCTTATCTCCACTTGCAATTTCAAATTAGCTTATATAAATTTAATTTTTTTAAATAACCTAATCTAAAGGAGTTTGTATTAACAATACATCTCTCTTTATATATTCTATACATTAATATGCAACAATGGTTTCTTATTAATGCATATAAATATGTTTATGTATATTAACAATATATTAACTTTTAGATATAATATGCATTAATGCACTAATTGTTTCTTATAATGCATATACTTATTAATAATATATATATATGTCTATATTTAAGGTTAACTATATTATTTCGGTTTTTTTAGAGGTTTATTATAATAGCATAAATCCTATATTTATTGCGTACTACTTGCATTAATTTAGTGCCTCTTTGTGCATGTATGAGCGAGACTCTTATCTAATATTTTATTAATATTTAATCATTATCCTCATTTATAGTTATGGATCGGATCAAATTGCCCCACCAATGATAGGAAAACACTTTATGTTGAAAGTCGGGGAAAAATAAAATCTATGACATTTTTGCTTATATGCTCAACAATATAGGTTAAGAAAATAGCTATAAAGGAAAATATATTGTTTTAAGTAGAAGTCTAAATTTTTTATGAAACGATTTTTTTTCTGATGAGAAATTGTTAGATCCGCAGATTTGAGTGATTATTTATGTATAATCCTAGTGTTTCAGGGGGTTTTTAGCATGGTGAATACATTTCTGCATTCAGAGACGGATTTTAAACAACAAAAAATAGTGATTTCGTGAAGATTTATGTTGTCGGATTACGATGAAAAGAGCTATTTCGTAGAGCACTTAGACAACGCCATTGTTTTATGGTGCTTGGGATTATTTTACATCATGTGTGGTGGACTGCATAGCCCAATGGATTAGGGCATTTGACTTCGAATCCATAGGCCGTGGATTCCACTTTGAAGTTCAAAAATTCAGTTTTAATAATTTACACAATAAATTTTGCCAGGTTTTCATATATTTAAGATTTAGATTAATATAGACTTTAAACTGTTAAGGAAATCCATAATTATATTAAATTTAACCATTGTTGTAAAGACTAAAGAAAAGTCAAATTACGCATTTTATGTCATTAATAAAAGGAAATTCACATCTAACAAAGCCAAACAAGGAAATGCACATATAGATTTTGAGATTTCTGATGCAAAATTATTGTTCCTGCCAAGACAAGCAAGAAGGCTTAAATTCCACTGAAATCACGACACATGTGACCCCACAACATTCCCATGGCTAGTCAGGAGGTCGTCCATACTCCATTCCATGGCTTCTCTCTATTCAGGAACATATTTTCCATTGGCAGGTTCATCCTAATAACTATGCTTCTTTCACTACTATGGAGGATGAGAATGGTTAATCGATTAGCTCTAGTAACTGTTTGTTTCTTTCCAAATAAGGTTGGGTGTAGTGAAATGCATTGGGCACCCGAGGAGAGAACAGCACTCACCAATCATAGTTGGATTTTCATGTGAATTATTTTTGGATTAGTGATATGCAAATCCAAATATAAAAGATTTAAATCCAAATATAAAGACTTAAAACCAAATTTGTGTTAGTGACATGCAAATAGATTCATTTTTTTGGATGAAGAATGAATCCCTATTTTGTCTTTTGGGCATAATGAATCCCTATTGTGTCTTTTGAAGTAGTCAGAATCAAATATTAAAAACAAAGTCTATTTTTTTTTTCTACTTTAACGTTTACAATAGGATGGAGGTGCATTAATTAGTGTGTTAGACTTCCCTTCTAGGGTGCTCAACAAGATATAATCTTTGTGAGACAATTTCATAATCTCCGCAAACTTTTGTGGGGTTTGAAAGCAGCAATTGGTACCCCTATTTTCGTCTAGTGAATTCTTAGGAAGTCTAACTAAAATAATAATAATAAATCTAGTAAAAATAAAATACATCTTATTATTGTCTGTGAGATTAAAAGGTTTTTCAGAACTGCCTCCAACATGTCCGCGTGTAAAGTTTTTGTCTTTGATAAGCTTCCTATGTTATGCTTGAAAATATCAAACAACTTTATTGTTCATGAATTGTCAATGGTATTTTAACATGTCAAACAATGAGTGAGAAACATGAAAGGAATAACCAATCAATTAAGAATTTCATAAACCAATTTTGTTTCCATAGAAGTATGAAAATTGGAGGTGATAAAGTAGGTAAAGTGGTTGGAATTTGCAAGTTGTTCCAATCACTGTTAGATGATATTTTAAGAGCCAAACGAAAAAGAATACCACACATAAGAGTCAAGATTAGGCTTTCTAAGAAATGTTTAACCAATTCATTTCAGATCGATTAAATTGGTACAGAAGTTGTAACATTGAAAATTGTGGAAAACATAACTTACTCTAATAGTTCATTGACTTATTGATTGTAGAAGTAGGATTAAGAAGTAATAAATATTTAAAGAGCATGATTTATAAGTACAAAAGAGGCAACTTATTAAATTTGATGAGAGAGTTATTTCTAACAATTCAAAAATATCAACCAACGTAATATTTTTTGTGATTTCCTACTTGGAAAGGTCCACAAGCCTTGAGGGTAAAACCTAAGCTCTAATACCATATATAATGGCTCAAACTTCAAAAATAATCATATAAAAATTATATACAAAAATTCATAACCATTGACTAATGAAAGTAAAGAAAATTCCATTAGTAATTACATAATCCACATGAAAAACGAGTGGGGAGAATTTTACCTAAGAGTTGTAGAAATCAACTTACTTACAACACTATGAATGAAGAATCGTTGTGCTCCAACCTTTGAATCCAGCATGCCGCAACCAAGTGTGGGGGTGACTCTCCTCCCAACCAACCTCTTAGTCATCATGATTGAGAGCCCATTGAACCTTCAATTAACTACCTATTCTAGCTTCCAAACCTTTCCATCAAATTGCCTGAAGCCAAAGATGCCACACTCCCTTCTCCACCTCCATTAAATAGAATTCCTCTTGTACATCCATGAAAAAGTTCCATGGATGAGTTACATTGTCATTAAGTAATTAATCATGTAATTTTTAACCTTTTTTTTAGTTTATCTTTTCTTTGATTCTTTTTAAATTTCTATTCTTCTTTTTTTTATCATGTTATTATTTATTTATTATTATTTACTTTAATTTATTATTATCCATCTATTATTGTGAGACCATTTATTTATTATTCATTACTTTAATTGAAAGTATGGGGCATTACAATGTCACCCTCTTAAAAAATCCATACCAACCAACAATCGCATAGATCCACCACCTCTCACTGGTGAAAACATACTAGCAACTCCTACAACAAATCAACCCCCTTGTCACGGGTCCTCCTAGGAATCACACCTACTGAAAATAAATCCATAAAATCCATCCATGTAGTAGATCTATCACCTATCACATGTGAAATAATAATCTCATCACAAGAGCAATTAGGTTTCCACCCATCAAACCCTTGAATGATGCAAGCATTGATCTCAAACACACTAGGGTTTCACCACCTAGTGAATCTCGACAAGGTCAAATACCACTCTGAGGTACAATGCAATT
>SNQJ01S0093031.1:53221-71254 GCA_010110895.2 Picea sitchensis
TCGAAAGCTTATTAGTACATATTTACAATGCCGATTGGCTTCTAGACTGATCTGGTCATGTTCTCCATGATCTCTAGAATCTTGCACAACTTACGGCACCTGAAACGGATGTCCCGAGCTCTCAGAAATCGTCTGACAGCATCTCCTCCTCAACAGCTTCCCTGCCTCAAACTAGCTTAGACCTGGCTTTGCCTCAGCATCTTTGCTCTCCAAAACCATCCTAAAGCTCTCCAAAGGCTTACCCCAATGGCCTCAACATGGCCTTGGTTAAATAGTGGGAAAGTTGGTTAGCAATCTCCAACTTCCTCCCAAAAATTAGGCTCTAAAAAAAGCCCAATAACTACCAATTACATTAAAAATTGGTTAAATTACATTTAAAATAATAAAAGTGGTTGAAGACCCACTTTCAAACTAAAATATAGTTTTTTAAAACCGGCCTTAAGCCCCCTTTGCTGGGCGCGCCCCCCTTTGTAAGGTCACATGGTGTAAGCGCATATGCCCACGGCCTTGGGCTTAACCGCATAACAGTTATAACATTGTTTTAAAACCGCGCACATTTGGTCGTATAGTGTGGTCACATGTATTAACCCGTACATTATATAAACCGCGCAAAACAATGAACCGCGCAATATAACAAACGCTATAGTCATATGCGACACAGCGTGCGACCAAGGGCTGGGGCTGAGCCCCGGCCCAGTCGCGGCACAAACCAAACCACCACTCAAATTAAATACAAATTTGCCCGCAATGCTAACACGAACCACCATGTGGCTTGTTGGTCAAAAGCTTGTTGCGAAGGCGTTGTGTGGAGGAGGTCCAGGGTTCGAATCCCCCGGCCCCAAAAATATTTTTGACATAGCCCTTATTGGCTAAACCTGGGGTGCCACGTGGCAGTCCGTGATTGGGCCACATGGCACCCTTACATCCAATCGATGCATGCCACGTGTCGACCGTTGATTCACCCACGTCACCTGCCACATCGACTTCCGTACGTCCAGTCAGCACTGCCACGTCAGCGCCACGTCACTTCCGTACGATCCAGTCATCATTCCACGCAAGCCTGCCATGTCAGATGTTGACGTCACCCTGCCACGTGTCACCCTTTCAGTGGTGACACGTGTCACATCGGGATTGGTCCAACTACACGTCGAAAATGCCAAATCAGCCTGACACGTGTCGCCTTCCGGTGCTGCCACGTGTCCTGTACGGGACCTGCCACGTGTCGTCGTACAGACCTGCCACGTGTCCTCCCCTGGTGCTGCCACATCACCTGTACGGACCTGACACGTGTCAAGGTACGGACTAACACGTGTCCTATACGGACTGTACGGACATGTACAGTCAGCATCCCAAAATTTTGCCTATTTGGCTCGGCGGACAGAATGCGATATCTTCTTCATACGGACTCCGTTTGACATAAAAATTATACCACTGGAATCAGGAAGACGAGACGGACGCAATGGTGTTGGTTTCGTTGGATTTCGATCACTTTCATTTTTGAGCATTTTTCATGCCCTGACAGCCTTCTGAATCCGATTTCGGATCACTGCATTAGCATTGTTGTCTTCCTTAGGGTTTACAAACCCTAGTCATGTCATATCACACAAATGCATGGTAAAACAACTCTAGCTCTAGCCTCCAAATCTACACATGTAACCTGGGGTTTGAATCCTCAAACCCTGAGTCTTCAACTCTTGCATCATCACAAGCACCAAGAGTTCCATGGAAAATCAAGGATATAATAACCAAGTTCTCTTCCAAGCAAGGCATCACACCAAGCTCAAGACTCATCAAACTCATATATCCATGATCTTTCACTAGCCTCACATCCCACAAAAAGAAGGCTCCACAACCATACATGGCATTAGCTCCACTCTCCATGTCTTCTACAAGGGTAGAAACCCTAGCACTACAACAAGAACCATAAGAACCATCATCATCTCCTACATCATGTTCTTCTCTAGGGTTTACATGTATAGCACAAACCCTAGCATCACATAAGAGTCATCTCACCATGAACCTCCAAGACATCTATCTCTCTCCTTGTTTAGATCCAGGGTTTCCTCATGAACCCTAAAGTCTTGCTTCCTACAAACCTTCCCCTCTCCTAGGATTTCCTCATGAACCCTAAAGTATTTCTTCCTACAAACCTTCCCCTCTCCTAGGGTTTCCTCATGTACCCTAAAGTCTTTCTACAATAAGTAGAAAGAAAGAGTACAATGATGAATGATTAATACAAGAGCTCTCTCCTCCCTTATATATACAAGTAGGTGAGGAAGGTTGAAAAATACGATATAAGTCCATACAAGTAACCAACAAGGCAACCCCACATGGAGTGCTCTAAAATATAAGGATGTATGTGTCAAACTAGGGTTTATCCAACCCCCAAAATGAAACTCTCTCTCAGCATGATCCTCCTTGGGCTCAATGCCCCTCCTCCAAGATCGTGTGCTCTAAAACACATTGTTAGTCTCATACCACGTTATCCAAGCATTCTCATGCAAGGCACTATTCTAACTATGTGCCACATGCCCTCTCATGTGTCCAATGCTACTCTCATGTGTGCTAATGTGGTCAAAAGGATCTAATGCTCCTCCTCAACATGTTTCTAAATAAATCACCAACCTTCATGAAGTATGATCCTCAACCCAAGCATCCTCAAGTCAAGTGTCCAACCTCCAAGGTATATATCACATGGTCCCAAATTCCAAGGGCTAAGTGCCTCCTCCAAGTGCCCAATGCTTCTCCTAGAGAGATACCTCCCCTAATCAAGCAATCGACTCGCCCATCGTGTGTACCTAATGGGTTAGTCATCATGTTGATTAGAGAAGCAACCTCTTAGGTAAGGTAATTATGCTAACACTATATCCAAGGTCAAGCATCCACCCAAACTAAACCATCCATATGTCGATAAAGCATCACCAAGGGGCTAGAAGACATACCGCTCTCCTAGGAAAGAGAAAACACCTTTGGAGTAACCCCAAAAACTAACACAAGGATTGGTAGGTTTTTTGCAAGAGTGAATGACTTACCTCCATCTGAAAACATAATTAAATAAGGGTTCTTTGGGTCCTTTTTTTAGGTTCATGACAAAGCTCATTTCAATGTCTCAAGGGTGGGCTATGTCAAAATAGTGGATGAACGTATCCACAAATTGAAAATGCCTTATGGATCCATGTGGAAGACAATGAAACCATTTGAGAGATTTATTAGTCAAGAATGAGTGGAAAATATACAACAATAAAGGCATCAACATGATCAATGGGTTCTTGGTTAGGAGCTTCACTAAACTTGGATAACTAAGGGATATTCCAAGGCAAAGTTGTCATTTGAACATGGGGAGCCAAAGGATATTTTACGATAGTCCATGTAAGGGTATGAGTTATATCATATGATTAGGATGGAGAAGCAACATCAGGGTCATGCACATACATATAAGGAACAAGAATAATGTGATATTGAGATGGGGCCCCAGTGGGCACTTAGGGTCCAATCCCCATAGGGAGGTGTCTATGAAATTAAGTTGTAGAGTATGAAAGTTAATGGATATGGATATGGGTATGAAGAATATAGATATGTATTGGTGTATGAGACATCCAAGTTGAAGGACTAAGAGGCAAGTTTTGTAATTGAGACAAAGGATCTTGCTAAAGGTATCATTCATACATGAGGTTGACCTTGTGATGGTTGATTGGAAAAGAATGGAGAAGTCTAGGAAATCAATGGAGACATCAAAGTTGGAGAAACCAAACCATGAGTGAAAGAAAGTAGGTTGAGAAACCAAACCATGAGAGGGCATGGAAGATTGAGAAATTGTCCATGGGTGGTGATGAGGGGAGACTAAGAAACCAACAACTAAGTGAAGAAATGATCCATGGGTGGTCCAAGGGTGGTGATGATGGGAGTCTAAGAAACCAACAACTAAGTGAAGCCATGTTACATAGGCATATGTGAAAATTTAGGGATATAATTGCTAAGTCACTAATGGACACAATTTCTGTGAATCAGATCAGGTCAAGAGAATTTGTTGGTTGAAGACCTTAATCCGTATTGACCTCCATGGATTTGATTCTAGCTTATTGACAAAGGTTAGGTTTGATAAATTTAATTTTATATTAGAGTTATAGTTTTGGTTTTATTTTATGATAAGTTGACTTGTTATTATAATATTTATATATATCTTATCTATAAAATTATATTTATTATTTATTATTTATTAAATTTAATATGTAATATATTTATTATTATATTATATATAAAAATATAAGTTATATATATATATATATATATATATATATTCAAATTTAATGGCGAATTTTAGTAGGTTAAAAACCTGGCGAATTTTGTCAAATTCAAACATTGTTAAGCCATAAATATTGTCTCACTACCCCTTAATTGGGGAATATTACATTAGTAATGTTATTTTATTTATGTCGGCTTTAATCCATTAGTTGTAATTATACCTCCTAGTCTCCTATATATACCAAGGAGACATTTTCACTTGGAATCATCTTGTAATTGAACATTTATGTGGGCATAAGGAGGTTGCCCCCTCGAAGAGGCTTATTATCTAAATTTCTCTCTTTTTCAAGGCATTGAGTACTTATTCTGAGGTTTTTCTATGCTATATTGATATTTGGTTCCTAACATATGGTATCAGAGCTCAAGGTCTTGGGGATTCGTTGATACATCTGAGACACCTTGGCATTTTTGCTATAACTATTTTTCTACAACGATTCACAAGGAACATATTGGAATATATTTAGTAGAAATATCAAGGTACGTTAGGTTAAAATTTCATCTCCTGAGGCCTTATACTTTCGTAGATACAACCTTTCTAAGATAGGGTTCTGGAATCATCCTAAATTGAGTCATTGCGAAATTTTCACTATAATTTTTTTTCTGTAACGTTTCAGACCCTTAACTCTGGAGGATATTCACTAAAATTAGTAAAGTATCTGTGGTAACATTTTTAGCTTCTGGGTCATCTTAAATTTGTAGATACACCCTGTGGAATATAGGGTATCTGACTAGTCCTATTGACTAGTCTCAAGCAGGTGTTCCGGGTAATAAAATCATAAATTCTTCCTAGAGTATCCAAATTGAGTGAGACTAGTTGCATTAGATAATGGAAAGACCGTAGTAGTTTTGGTACACGTTTTAGAATTTTATATCAATTATTTTGTGTGGGGCACGCTATACAAGTGACATCTCTTGGAAAGGAAAAAAATCAGCAAGTTGTGGGGAAGTTACCATAAATTCCACTTGGCACATCCAATTTTGATCAGACCTATGGCATTGCAGAGAAGAAATATCAGAGACCTATAAAAAAGAAAATTTCAAACTCATAAGGGCCTAAATTTTGGAGATAAAATAAAAGGGAGATTGTCTAGCAAAACCACCTAAAAATCAAGGTTTAAAGTGATACTTAGCCAACATGCCACCAAAAAAGGGAACTTTTGCACCAAATAATCCTCCAAAAAATCCTACTTGGACTCTTGATGAAGGTGAAGAAATGCATAGGGACATAAATGATTTACAAAAGAAGACAGTAACAAAATATTAACTACAAGAGATGGAAGCTAAGTTGGAGGCAATAAATACTAAGATGGATGGTTTAAAAGAGGAGATCGTGGAAGGATTGAAAATTTTTGTAATAGAGAGGACACCTGAAAGTGAAAATGTATCCCATGAAATTCACGATGAGGACACAAGGAAGGTGAATCAATAATGGAGAAACTCCAACTTTGGGTTGAAGACCAACCACGTTCCTAAGATCGATATGAGGAAGTTTGATGGCAAGGACCCTATCACATGGATACTTCAGATGGAGCAATTCTTTGATGAAGTTTTGATGGCAAGGACCCCTATCATCACATGGATACTCAGATGGAGTACCTTTGATCTTGCATAATGTGCCACATACACAAAAGGTACGAATTGTTTCTTTATATTTAGAATCCAATAAATTTGTAATGGTATCGATGGATTTGTTCTGCAAATCACTCGTCACTTGGACAATTTTCACAGAAGAAATGATAGCACGCTAATGAGGGATACAAGGAGCAACACCTTCTTAGCCAATTGATAAATCTCAAAACAAAAGGGTTCAGTTAGAGCACATTGAGAACTCCCAAAGATTGAATATAAAGGTAACAGATATTCCAGATGAGCACTCATTGATGTATTCATAGTAATCTTATGTGGGATAACATTCAACATGAGGTTCGCCTTTGGGGAACCTAAATCATTGGAGAATACATTTAGGGTGGCAAGAAATGTTGAAAGTAAAAATATGTCTATGGCTACTAGAAGGACCAATCCTAACATCTATAGAGAGAATAATGTTCTTCTTCTAAAACACCTCAACTCCTACAAGGTTGACACCTCAACAATTGAGGAAAGAAAAGAAAAAGGTTTATGCTTTCAATTGTGACAGCAAGTACAGTAAGGGATAAGTGTGGTGACAAGAAATTATCTCTACATAGATTGTCAAGAGGAAGAAGAACAAGAACAAGAACAAAGAACCATCTCTAAGATGAAAACGTAGAAGCAATTCTTTGTCTTAAGAGTTGACTCCAATGATATCGTGTGATGCATTGGATGGAATTGCACCTCGAACCCTCAAGATCGAAGGATATATCAAAATGAAAAGGTAATAGTCCCACCTGATTCTGGCAGTACTCATAATTTCATTCACTAAATTAGCCAAAGCCTCAATTGCTTTGTATATCCAGTGCTAGAGTTTCAAGTAATGACTGCAGATGGAGGAACTATCAATTGCCTGTGAAAACAGCCAAGATCAACTGACTATGGGGGAATATGCGTAATGAAAAGTCCAATGATTACTATACCCATGGGTTGTGTTGATGTCGTACCAGGAACTAATGGTTACAATCATTACGTGAACAGTGGCTTCTAATCTTCAAGAACTTTTCATGAAATTTCATTGAAGGAAAAGAAATTGTTAATAGGTATCACAGGGAACCCGGTAAGGTGATGTTTCTCCCAATGGCATGACAAAATTCATTGAAAAAGGGGCATCAATGGGTTAATAGTAATAACCATGATCACCAGGATGTTCAAACATTTCGTCATCTTATTCCTCTAGATCTCCAAGGATCATTGATACATTCCAAAAGTATTTGAAGATATTCCAAAGGTCTTCCACCCACTCGAAATCATAACTGATTATTCACCTAATTCTTGGGAGTGTTCCTCCAACATCAGGCCATACAGATACCCTTATGCCCAGAAGAGTGAAATGAGCTAGCTGGTTGAAGAAATTTGAAGATGGCACTATTAGACCTAGCCAAAAGTTCTTACTCTGCACCTATGGTAATGGTATTCAATAAATATGGCTCATGGCGCATGTGTCGAGATTATACAGAAAGCTCAACAAGATCACTCTCATTAAAGATAAATTTCCATTCCCATCATTGATGAATTGTTAGATGAACCACATGGATCAATCTATTTCACAAAGTTGATCTCGCTCGTGGTATCATCGATTAGAATGAAGGAAGAAGATACATCCCAAAAACAAAGATTCAACTCATGAAGGCCATTATGAATTTTGGTCATGCCTTTGGTCTTACAAATGCACCTTCCACATTCCATAACATGAATTCCATTTTCAAGCCCTCCTTCAAAATTTGTGTTAGTATTTCGACGATATACCAATCTATGTCTTGGGAGGATCATACTTACACGTTGACAAGGTGCTACAACTACTAAAGGAGCAACAACTATATGCCAAACCATACAAATGTTTCTTTGGAGGAAGGAGGTAGAGTATGCAATATATTGTATCCTCATGAAGGTGTCAAGGTGACCCCAACAAGATTAAGGCCATGAAGGACCTGGCTGGATTCCCAAAACATTGAAGAATCTTTAGAGGATTTTGGGTTTGGATTGTTTACTACCACAAGTTTGTTCAAGACTATGGAAGAATAGAAGCACCTTTAATGGCACTAACTAAGAAGGATGCATTTTATGGACTCCAGAGGGTAACCAAAGCTTTTAAAAACTTAAGGAGGATATGTGCAAAGTTCTATATTGGACCACTCTAGACTTCACAAAAACCCTTTATCAGGAATGATGCCTTGGGAAACGGAATTAGTAAGGTTCCACGTACAGTTGAAGGCCTCCGATTTTGAAAGTCCACCACCCAAGGGAAAGGAATTCACACAAACCCATTTATGAGAAGGAAATGATGGAAATACTCACATTGAAGAAATGGATATGGTGCCCTTACCTAATAGGTGGCACTCTGTTGTCAAAACAGACGCTTGATAATCTTAAATACTCTTGGAACAAAGACTATATTCATAAGAGAAACAAAAAATGGGTAACTAAGATATTTGGGTATGATTATGAAATCGCTCCATAAAAAGGGAAGAAAAATCTCTTGGTGGCGTATGCACCTCAAGGAAGGGATGAATATGTTGAAGCCTTCTTTCTTTGTGCTATCTTGATCATCCAACCCGATTGATAATAGAAGCAAGGATGAATGGAAGAAAGATCAAAAAGTGTGGACTCCTCATTCAAAGGTTGCGCTAGATTCCCTAGTACATCGCAGCCACATTTTGGCATGGAAAATTATTCACTATGGTACAAAGATTACTTATATTTACAAGAACTCCCAACTCAAATCAAAGGTACTATTGGAATTTCAAAAATCCCGAGTGCCCACCTCTCTAGTAGGAGGGCACTCTGGATTTTTAAAACCTACCATAGGGTCAAGAAGGAACTTTTTGGGATGGCCCTAAACCGGATGTTCAAAGGTTTGTGGCGTAATTTTTGGTTTGCCAAGAAAAATAAGGTGGAAACAATTAAGACCCCGTGTGTTTTACAACCATACAATGCCAAGTCAACGTTGGGAGGAGGTTTCATGGATTTCATCACAGGTTACCACCCAAGGAAAAACACATGGTGATTGTTGATAGACTCCACCAAGTACACACACTTTTGTGCACTCTCTCATCCCCTTCAAATCCAGCATTTAGCCACCGCATTCATGGAGACAGCTTTTAAAGCTACATGGCAGCCTAAAGATTATTGTAAGTGATAGAGATCCCATCTCAATCGGACATTTTTGGACAGCACTATTTTCTTGTTTGGGTACTCAATTGTCTCATAGCTCCATCCTATCACATCCCTAACTGAAAACTGAGATAGTGAACAAAATGTCTAGAAGGCTACCTTGTTTGTTTTGATTCTTGATAAACAAACACAATGGTTACCCTCAAGGTCAATCGGTGGTATAACACTTCCTTTCATAATTGGTAACAAAAAATCTATTACCCATTTATATGGCACTCTATGGATAATGCCCTCCTTCCATCACTTAAGAAAAATCCAAGGTTCAAGCAAAGTGGAATATCATGTGAAGCATCAACAACAAGTTCTCCAAATATTAAAGGACAACCTGACTACATGGCACAAAAATCACATGAAACAACAAGCAACCAACATCAGAGTGAAATAAGTTTGAAGTAGGGGGATTTGGTGTTTCTAAGACTACACCATACAAACAGATGTCCCTCAAGCAAGCTAAGAAGGATAATAAATTATCACCAAAGTACTATGGCTCCTTTATAATGTGTTGCAAAAGATTGATACCATGGCATACAAATTGGAGTCGTGATGTACTCAGTACACCCCGCTTTCCATGCTTCATGCTTAAAGAAGGTTATAGGTGACAAGATCCCAATTCAAACTATATTTCCGTAACTTGACAAGGAAGGAAAACTCATATTAGGAGCCCTCAAGCCATCACTGACACAAGAATTGGACAAATTGAGGAATAGATCCATTTCTTTTAGTATCTCATTAATGGAGGAAACTACCTGCTGAAGGTAGCCCAACTTGGGAAGATGAATCTTTACAATGTAAGCATCCAGAGGTTACCTCAAGCTGCATACAACACTTGTCTCATGGTAGCATGTTAAGCCCCAAATAGTGGATCATTACCCCTTTAATTAGGGCATATTACATTAGTAATGTTATTTTATTTATGTCATCTTTTAATCCATTAGTTGTAATTATATTCTCCTAGTCTCCTATATACTCAAGTGAGACATTTTCATTTGGAATCATCTTGTAATTGAACATTTATGGGCATAAGGAGGTTTCCTAAGAGGCTTATTATCCTGAATTTCTTTTCAAGCACATGCTGAGTACCTCTATTCTCAGTTTTTTTGTTATATTGATATTTGGTTCCCAACAAACATGAACATGAACTAGGTGACTATAGACATGGAGAAAGTGTTTTGATGTGCAGGTAACCGAAAAGAAACATCAAGTGCAAATAGTTTGAGGTACCGGTTTGAGATATAGTTTTAGTTGTTGATGTTTGAATTGGTTATGATCAAAACAACAACCTCACAAGGAGGGATAAAATATCCCCCTTCATTTTATAGAGGGGTGGCACTCCTCTTTAATTCTTTAAATATTTATGTTTAACAATCTTAAGACATCAATATTTAAATGGGAGAGTGCTAAAGAGAAAACTCCAAATCTTATCTCAAATAAATAAAATAAAATAGAATATACATGCATTAAGAATTCCTGAGAAATGGACTAGGAACCCTTCACACATAAAAATAAATAAATTTGTTGAAAGGATAACACAAAGAAAATAACTATAAGAAAAAGAATATGAACCTCACATCCATCACAGTTTAACTAAATATTTCCTTTGATCACATTCAAGCAAAGGGAAATGAAGGGCCCACATATATCATATAACTTTAAGTGAGTTTTTTTTCATTAAAATCAAAATAGGATTTGATAGGTTAATTTAAAATTCATTATACCAAATTCTCGTAGTTCAAAGATACAATTAAAATTAACCTCAAAGTAGCTTTCTGGAGTTTTCTCAAAAATAGAATAGTCTTTAATAGTCTTAAGAAAATAAAAGGTGCTAGTCCAAAGGATGTGATCAATTTTTCACTTATTGTGAAGGGAATCTCTCTCTCTCATTTTCTTGTTGATGTGCCTCTTGTATCATCTCTCGTTGTGGTTGCATGACCGATATCAATTGCCTCCAACTGTTCTTCTTCAATTATCTTAATCAGTCCCGCTTTAACCAATCTCTATGTATTCTTTCATTGGGGCAACATTTATTTCTTGTCTAATTTTTATCAAATAACATGCCTTATAATTGTTTCAATTCATATGAAAGTTGGTGGAGTGTATATTCAATATCTTCGTTTTTATTTGCATAATTCACCAACCAATTTTCAGTTTTATTTTCATTATATTCAATTATATTATTAAATTTCTCAGCTGACAAGTCCTTCAATATTTCCACGCGTTCTTCAAATTGTTGCCTTGTCATAAATATAGAGTTTAAGTTAAATTTGGGTCCTATAATTCCTCTTTGGTTCATGCTAGGTCTATCTCAGTCAACTTGCGATATAATGCTTCTTTTTTGACAACCACATCATCACAATCATCCAATATTTATTTCAATACCTTTAGCTTTTTTATCCAGCAAGATTTTAATTGTTTGGTTCAAGTTGGAGAAGGTAGGTTTTCTTCTTTTGTTTACATCTCATTCCTACCAGAAACTTTCAAGATAAATGTGGTGACAGCGTTTTTATAAAAACCTTCTTCATTGTTTAAATCATATTGAACATATTCTCTAAATATGTTTAACTTTGAGCCGAAAGAAATAATACTACTCCCTATATCCCATGCTTCCAGAATAAGAGACATTCTATTTTTGATATTTTCTCCAACAAATTTTCTTACTGCAACCAATAAACTTGACGTTCCTTTCAAATTTGAACTTGACTCGAGTGTTCCGTCAGGATTTCTCCCAGGTTGAATAGAAAATAGTGGACTTACAAAGGTATGAGGTGGCATTAAGGCACATTCCAAATCTTTAACTCTCTCTTTAAGCATCATATTTTCTACCTCCATGTCATCCACCAACACTTCTATGGCATCGCATGTAGCTTTATGAATTCTGGCAATCCTGGAAGAAGGTACGCCTTTGAAATCAAATTTTGATTTAGATTTTCTTTTATTCTTCAAATGTATTTTCTCTAAAATTAATTTTTTAGATCTTCTGTCACAGGAGGCATTTTGTACTGTAAAAGATTCATCTTCTGAAAAGGTTTTTTCTTGAGTTTCAATCTCAGGTGGAACTTCTCTGCTTTCCTAGAGTCTTTGTTCATCATCTGGGAACTCAATATCTTCAATGTTAATTTCTAAATCCATATCTTGAAGCACAAATTATTCATGTTTGATATTTTCTTCCTCCTACTAAGTAACTTGCCTCTTTCTTTTGACCTGAAGTTTATGGGATTTTTCCAAATTTCCTCTTGGAGGATTTTGGTCACCCCCATCATCGAAATTGTTGATAAATGATTTATGTTTTTTGTGGTGTAACTGGCTGAGAACTTTGCTTTGTAGTTTGTTTCTGTGTGATACACCTAGTGAATGAGAACTTCTTTCATTTGTAACTTTTCCTCTCTATCTGTGCTTATTTGTAGTACTCACAATAGTTTCAATATCTTCTAATTTTATTGTGTCCACTGGTTCTTGTGGATCTTCATTGTCTCCTTCTTCTTCAAATAGAAATGTATTTGCAAGTGAAGTATTGTATCCAATAGAATTCATATGGTCCATGAAAATGTGATTAGGGTCGAAACCCTTGATTTCATCTGTGAATTTCAGGTTGAATTAATCCAATTGGACTACGAATTCATCAATTTTGGAAATGCCTCTTAACAAAATTTGCCCAGTTTTCCATGGCATTGGAATAAACTACTTTTTCCTTTTGTCATGAAAAAAATGTACCTGGAATCTATATTTTCTTGCAACTTCTATGACAAACATTCTATCTAAAACATAATAAGGGAGGTAGAATGGTTTCTCGCAAGAACAAAATATTATTATCACAGTATAGTGTTCCAATTTCTCGTAACTCCCCTTTTATCTAGGAATTTTGATGCTTCTAGAGATAATCTAGATGTTTTTGGACCAAATATGAGTTTCTTGAAAACATAAAAAAATTCATTATAGACTTCATAAAAATGAAAAGTGACCCTCTTTCTCCAAAGGGCTTGGTACCACATGGGTACTAGATCAATCTTACAATCAACCCTTCTTCTAATACTCAAACCTTTAAAAACATGATAATAAGTAATTGAGAATATCAAGTATGAAGACATGTAGAACCTTTTATTTTCCTTGAACTTCACTAGTTGTGAAGAAAATTCAATGGAGATAAGCTTCGCCCAATCGAAGATTTCCTTCTTGGGAACTGTAAAATATAAAATGTAAAGGGATAACCGAGGAATTATTGTTTTTGATTCCTGACCCGTGACTCTAGTGAAGAGACATGCAATCTCTTTATAAGGATTTTAGAGAGAACTTAGTTGAATATTTGATAAATCCTCTGATATTGTGGAAGTTTCTTCAATGTATTCCCACAAGAGCTGAGTCTAGAATTTCTTGTTGATATTATGGTAGTTGCGGGAGGTATTAACCTCTTCATGTAACCTTTGATGAGTCTGGAATATTCTAGGGAGAAAGAGAAACCCTAGAAGGTTAGGAAATAACCTTAGAAGACAAGTTGGCTCAAGATAATAATTTATATTAAATTATTATCCTCCAGAAGTAGAAATTGGCCCAGTTAGGTCACTTGGAGAGCTATAAATAAGAGGGTGCTAGAGCTCATTTGTCACTCTCACACTCACAATCGCATAAAGATAAGTGGTGCACATGACTGGAGGAGAGTTGCAGCTACTGCATAAGTGACTTGGTATTTTGGTTATGGTTTGGTTTCTTTGCTTGGTGTGCTAGATTTGGAGAGAAGTATGCTACCTTGGTTGGCTATTGGTTCTAGGGTTTTCTTCTAAAATTATTCTATCTGTCAAGGTTAAGGTGCTCGGGGGTGGCTTCGACCTATGGTTGGGTGAAAATATTGCTATATTGTCTACAGAGAAACGAACACACCTATTATTCTAACAGGTTATGGGCCCACACTATCTTTAGACAGTCTACCCACTGGAAGGTAGATTGGGATGTTTTTGCTCAAGTGCAGTTGAAGTTGCAGTCAAATCTTTTGTTGCAACAACAAAACCCTAACCCTCGTGTTGAGGCACCTTAAGTGAAGCACTTGACCTAATTCCTATATAACCTAGTGTGCCCTAGCCTAATGCACTTCTTGGTACTCTCAGCAAGACAAGGCGTCAAGTTTGAATTTTTGGTCAAAGTCAAAGGTTGACCAAGTCAAAACAGTCATGACTTACTCTATGAAGTCAGAAAACAAGTTAGAAGAGGTTTCTAACTTCAGACCATGAAAGACAAGGATTGACCTCATCCTTTCCAAGAATAAAGTGTTGGATATCGTGAAAGGCAAGATCATGGAACTACAATTTGAAGCAGGAAAAGAGAAGGAACCTCAGAACGTGGCAGTCATGAAGACAGAAGACCTAGCATGAAGAAAGTGTATGATGTGCCCAAGAGAGATCTATTGAAAGGAACATTATGAGGTTTACCAATTCTCTAACAGATAAACCTCTGGTCCAACAAAGTCATTCTAAGGTTTACCATCATAGATGGGTAACAAAGGTATGTACCTATACATGTTCTTTTAATTTGTATCATTAGCATGAGTGTGTTTGCAGGGAATGTACAAGGGATCTTGTCCAAAGTAGTGATCTTGGATTTAGTTCATTCAGAAGATCAACACACTCTCCAGGTTTGACTTGATATATCTCTAGTTGTTATGGCATTATGAACTTCTAGTCAAATTTATAAGCTAATTTTAGTCAAGATCTTATAAGGTTGAGATCGTATTCTCTAACTCAGTTTTTTGTCAAAGAAAGCATATTGTCTTGGATATTTCTTTTGATTCTTGTCTTGTTCCAGGAAGGTACCCTTGTGAAATATGTTGACAAACCTTTGATGAACAATCTTTGCAGAAGTCGTCATATAAGAAGTTTATAAAGATGACACAATGCTTGCAACAACTTCTAGATGGGCAGCAATCAGAACAGATAGAAACAAACTTAAAAGGAATCGGAGGAAATTGGTAATTAAAAGAAAACCAGAAAAGGCTTGTGACACTTTGCAGAAAGAAAAGAGAGATGCATCAGACGAAAGCATGGACTCTCTCAGATAGAGGGAATTGATTGCATAATTCCAGAAACATGCAGTCTCTGAATAAAAACAAGTTATAGATATTGTTCATTCATGCATGAAGCCAGGATTAGGAGGGAGTTAATTCCCACTGATATGTTCCATTGAAGAATCCGTGAAGACTTATAAATGGAAGTTTTGATAAACACCAGGTGAGATTCATGGATATAGGGTTCTCCCAGAAGGAGGGAGAAGACTATGATGACAACTTGTTCCAGTAACGAAATATACCTCTACCTAAGACATTATATCTCTTGCAGTATCCATGGGTTGGATTTTACATCAAATGGATGCAAAGATTTTTCTTCTCAACATAGTAATTGAAGAAGAAGCATATGTAGAGAAACCTCAAGGTTTTGAGGTACACCAGAAAGAGACCCATGTATGCAGATGGAAGAAGACCTTGTATGGATTCAAACAACTTGGTGTCGAGCCTCTCATGTACAACAGAAGCGTGGTGAAAACTTCCTATGATAGAGGCAAGATATCGAATGGTTCTTCAGAAGTCCGGGATAATGGATTGCAAATCCATGGAAAACTCCCATGATGAAAGATATGAAGAAGTTGAGAGACTTTGATCCAATAGTCTCGTCCCTGTATCGACAATTGAATGGCTCGTTGATGTATTTGGAGTCGGATATTTTCTTTGTTGCGAAAATAGTTCCAGGTGGAACCTAGCCATGAGAATTGAATAAATTGCAAAGCATGCCTTGAAATGTCTTCATGGGACGTTTGAGTTATGATATATCGTTGCATGGATTTATCAATTCAGATTGGGCAAGGAGTGCATATAACATAAGCAGTTCTTCTTGGATATGTTTTAGTTTTGGCTTTGCCACAATATCATGGGCTAGTAGGAAACAAAATTTTGTTGCACTCAGCACTACAGAAGTAGAGTATATTGCAGCTTGTGATGGTTGTACGAAAGCAGTGTGGCTCTGTAAGTTGGTTTCTAGATTGATTGATCAGGTGTTGGATTCGACCGTGATATATTGTGATAACCAAAGCTATGTGAATCTCTCATATAACCCAATGTTCCATGACAGGTCGAAGCACATTGAGATCAAGTACTATTTTCTCCGTGATAAAGTCCAAAGGGGAAAAGTGGTTCTCTAGTATATCTCCACTGATGAGAAGATAGCAGATATTTCGGTAAAGAATATTTCCAAGATGAAAAGTTTGCATACTTAAGGGACAAGATAGGACTCATGGAGATGACTTCCTTATTGGAAATGGAAGTGATTACTCCCCAGGTTGGGAAGGAGCACTAATATGTTATTGATATATGGACAGTCATTTTCTAGTTTGGAAAATGGTCCAGGTTGGACAGTCACTTTCCAGTCCGGAAAGTGGTCCAAGGTTCTTGATGGACAGTCATTTTCTAGTTTGGAAAATGGTCCAGGTTGGGTAGTCACTTTCTAGACTGAAAATTGGTCCAAGATTTATGACAGATAGTCATTTTCCATTTCGGAAAATGGTCCATATCGGACAGTCATTTTCGTAATGAAACTGGTCTGATATATTGTTGATGTACCATAGAAAATGATTCCTCTTGTGGCCAGTGTGGGAGAATGGTCTAGGGCAGTCATTCTTCTTGGAAGTCACTCTGAGTTGTGGTCAAGCAGAATGGTTTGCTTCTTTCAGAAATCATTCTTTCGAAGTTCACAGTTGTGAGCAGTTTTGAAGAATGGTATGTTATAGGAGGTTGGTGCAGGACAATCATTTCCATAGGAAATGGTCCGTACAGTCATTCCCTAGGGAAAACTCATTCTCTCCAGGTTGCATTGTGATTAGTGCCGAAATAATGGCCCAGTTAGGTGAATAGTCTAGGTTCAACAATCAAGGACATTCATTCCCTAGGGCAGACTCATTCTCTCCAAGTTGCACTTTGATTAATGCTAGAAGAATGGCCCAGCTAGGTGAATGGTCCAGGTTCATAAATCAGGGACAATTATTCTTCTATGCTTGGAAATAATAGTCCAAATAGCCTATGGATGATGTTTAACTTTTCAAGGGCAAATGCTCCTCCAGATCTCACGTATGTGAGTGGAAGAATGGCTCAGATGACTTAGTTTGTATTATGATATTTTTTATGAAGGTTGATATAATATGATATGATTGTTGTGGAGACTATATGTCTTTGGACAGTAATTGTATGCTACTTTGGTGGATGTGTTCCACTCGTAGTGACTGTGTGTCATTGGTTAGTAGTTGTGTGCTACTAGGAGTGGTTGTGTACCACTGGATAATAGTTGTATACTACCATGGATATACACAGTTGTGTTCTATTGGATGGAATTGTAGAAGCTTTATTCTACTATCTGATTTCCATGGAGACTACCACTAGTGTTGGATATGTTTTCCAGTTAGATGGATAGTCAGTTTGTTGATGAATACACATTCTCTAGGCAGAGAATGGTCCTGGCAGAACGAATTGTTGGTGGACAGACATTCTCCCTGTAGAGAATGGTCCAGGTTGATAGATTGGTTACGTATCATGGACTGGTATTTTTCTAAGGAACATATTGTGGCCCAATTAGGAAAATGGTTCAAAACTGATATTCTCCTGAGGCACAGTTATTGGCACGATCAGGATGAATAGTCCTCACCCTAAGAAAATGATGTCCTAATTAGGGTGGTTGATACGAGATCGATATTTTCTAAGGCATATGGGTAGAGATTGATCTCTATGGTACATATGACCCAATTAGAAAATATTCCGAGATTGACATTTCTATAGGAATGGTTTATCACTACTACATATTGAAAAATTCGTGATGACTACTTGCGACGAAAGTACCCTTTCGTCGCAAAATTCAAGAGAAAGAGTTCAATTTTTCAATTTTATTATAAATCCATCCTATATTCATC